>BQNB010043770.1:0-42377 GCA_026074375.1 Tanacetum coccineum | reverse complement strand
GAGTTTACACAGTTAGAGGTGATGAGGGAAGTCTATAACAAAATGAATTGATGGATTTAGTTACCAAGTTGACAGACAAAGTTGAAGTTTTGGAGAATGGCATGCAGCAGACAAAAAAGGTTTATAGTTCTGCTCTTACAAAGCTCATCTTAAGAGTGAAAAAGTTAGAGAAGAAAGTAAAAAAAAAAACAAAGCTAAGAGAAGGGCCAAGATAGTTATTTCAAAGGATGAACATGCTGAAGAGGATTCTTCTAAACAGGAGAGGAAGATCTTTGAAATTGATAAAGATCCTACAATCTCATTAGTACAACATGAGCAAGGCATGGAATATGATTTTGATGTTTGTATTGTTGAAGGATTTACTACCGCTAGTGTACCTGTTACTACTGCTGGGATAGAGATTAGTACTGCTAACATATCAGTTAGTACTGCTAGTGCGACTCCAGAAGTTAGTACTACTGCTAGAAATTTAGTGTACATCAGAAGGAGTGCAAAAAAGAGAAAAGATAAAGGAAAAGCTATTATGAAAGAAGATAAATCTGTTCAGAAGAAGACAAAGAAGCAATTAGAGCAAGAAAGACTTGGGCATGAAGAAGTTATTAGATTGCAAGAACAGTTTAATGAAGAAGAAAAACAAAGGATT
Organism: Tanacetum coccineum; assembly: GCA_026074375.1. Lineage (NCBI taxonomy): Eukaryota > Viridiplantae > Streptophyta > Magnoliopsida > Asterales > Asteraceae > Tanacetum > Tanacetum coccineum. The sequence continues at coordinate 41,734 of BQNB010043770.1, read as the reverse complement.
GTTAGGGATGCAGAAATAGCTAAACAGTTACAAGAAGAATTTGATAGAGCAAGACAAGAACAAGAAGTTGTAGCTGAAGCTGATCAAGCCCATGATATTGATTGGAGTGATCCTACTATTCTAAGATATCATGCAGTTCAGAACAGATCTTTCTTTAAAGCTGAAGTAAGGAAGAATATGTGTATATATTTGAAGAATCAGGGAGGGTATAAGCAGAGTCATTTTAAGGGAATGAAATATGAAGATATTAGACCTATATTTGAAAGAGTATGGGATAAAAATCATTCTTTTGTACCTAAGGATTATGAGATTGAAAAGGAAGTGATGAAGAGACCTGGATTTGATTTTCAACAAAAGTTTAGTAAAAAGAGATCAAGAGAAGATTCTGATGAAGAAAATGCCAAGAAACAAAAACTAGAGGATGATGCTGGGAAGAAAGAGCTTAGAGATAGTATGGATGTAGTTCCAAGGGATGATATTGCTATTGATGTTGAGTCTCTTCCTACTAAATACCTAATAGTTGACTGGAAGACACATGTTTTGACAGAAAATATGATGTATTATCAAATCATCAGAGTAGATGGAAGTTCTAAAAATTATAAAATATTCAGTAAAATGCTTAATGATTTTGATAGGCAAGATGTGCTGGATCTATACAGACTGGTACTAGAAAGGTATGATACAACAAGTCCAGAAGGATATGACTTGTTACTTTGGGGAGATCTGAAGATCTTATTTGAGCCTAATGAAGATGATGAAATATGGAAGAATCAACAAGACTACAACTTGATAAGCTGGAGATTATTTGACTCATGTGGAATTCATATGTTGCTGATGCATACTGGAATTGCTATTCACATGATGATAGAGAAGAAATATCCTCTTACTCAAGAAATGCTTTCAAGGATGTTAAGTAGAAGACTAGAGGTTGATCAAGAAAGTGAAATGGCATTTGAACTTCCTAGGTTTATAAGGTCTCAACTTCAGCATTAGAAGAATGTTTTGAAGAATCCTCTCAGAAAGGTTTAATTCAAGAAACTTGATGATTTAGAGGTAAATCACAAGTTTAGGGGAGGATTGGTGGGAATTAAATGTCTACACACTTAGTCCTGCCAAGCCAATACTTAATACTGCTCAAGATATAACTAACAGTACTAACCAGTTAGTACTGCCAGAAGACAGTTCGTACTGCCAGTACTAAATTTAATACTGCTGGAGGATTTTGTACTGCTGCATGAAGATTACAACTGTTGAAGAGATAAAAGCGTGTTTTGTGATATGTATGGAATGATTCAATGTATATCCTATATAATTAGAAGATATGTTGATTATAGAAGTTTAGAAGATTTGTAGTTATCTTGTAAAGGACTCCTTAGTGTATAAAAGGAGATCCTAGGTTATGGTTGTAAACACGTCTCGATAGACACAATCATAGCTTCAAGGTTGTAAACCCTAGTACTAGACAGAGTACTCATATTATTCATCATAATAATATTGAAGTTTTTTGGTTATATTCATTGTTCATTTATTCTACTGCATTACAGTTTTCTATTACATAGATATTCTTCTAAGTATTAAAGAGTAGATTCCCCCCCCCCACCCCCCCCCCCCCCCCCCACCCCCCCCCCCCCCCCCCCCCCCCCCCCCCCCCCCCCCCCCCCCCCCCCCCCCCCCCCACCCCCCACCCCCCCCAGAGTAGATTCCACATACTCTTTAGTATCAACAAAGTTTCTAGCATAGTTGTCTTGAATCTATTCAATACAACTAACCCTTTAATAAGGTTTCCAAGATCTAGTTTGGATCAACACAGATAGACTTCTATTGATGATAGTGGCAAAAGTTCTCCAAGGTTGATGCATCTGATCAACAACAATATCGGTGATCATCTTGATTTCCCTAGTATGACCAAGTTCTTTGAAGAAAGACATAATATCTTCATCAGTAGGAAGTTCATCAAAGTTTTGACCATAAACTCTAGGGCAGATCTGAAAGATGTCTCTGAAGATTTCTAAATTGAGGTAGAATTTCTTCTTCTTATACATTCTGAAACTAGAGGAATTTTCATACTTGTGGATAGAATCCTAGAATTGGTGCATGTAAACTTTAGGAACATCTGTAGTGGTGAGAAATGCAGAATAGCACAGAGTAAGAGCAAGAGCATCCAGGATAACTTGAAATGTAGGCTCTCTCTGTTTCTTTCCAGGATTGAGTCTTCCATTGCATTTTCTAATCTCAAACCTTTTCTCTTGGGAACAAGTTCAAGATCAAGTTTGGTTTGTTGAGTAGTGATGGAAGACATGATTCTGCTAAGATTAGTCACATACAGTTCATATACGAACAAATATTTCCCTAAAGGACAATCTAGATCATGACGAATGATTATAGATGCAAGACTAATTTTCACTAATGATTAGGCATACAAATACTAGGCAAAGAATTGAAACACATGAAAATTAACATGAAACCGGGAAACACACATAATCATATAACACACTAACTATAGGCAATCTATAGAAAGCAAGGCAATCACAAAAGATTTCTAAGGAAAACTACACCTAAATGAATCACTAAGTGATATGATAAGGAATAATTATACTTAGAATACTAAGATTATGAGATTTGATTACCAAGATTACATGATTAGTTCTCCTAGTGAAAACATGTATAGTTCGCCTATGTATGAGTGTATTATTTTCCTAAGATAATGCGTACAGTTCGCCTAACATTAGGTGTATAATTCGCCTAAGATTAGGTGTATAATTCTCCTATCATCAGTCATGCGTATAATTTGCCTAATTTTCAGCTGTATAATTCGCCTAAGATCCTATGTATAATTCGCCTAACCTTGTGCGTATAGTTCACTTAGGTTATGGGTGTGTATAACTCGCCTAGGTATAATTCGCCTAAGCAAACTTTACACCATCATTTTTACACCTTTTCAAACATCATTAGCATCTCAAACATGTTCATTTAGCATCATAGAATCAGACTAACACATTTTCCACAGGAATTAACCACAAAAATCTTGACTTATTACTTGTTCGACTCATATGAACATGAAAATCCTAAAGAACCCAACCTTTTGAGGTTAAACATGCTTAAACACAGCCAAACACTCACAAACACTTATATTATCATTCTTAAACACAAACCCATCAACTTTTACAAGTTTCTAACCATTTCCCATTTTGTTCGAAATCAGGAATCACCCCAAACGTATCCATCTTTTATTCCCGTTCAAAACTGTTATAGTTACACGTTTTAGACCCCTATAGGACCAAAACCCCTCAATCAATTTGAAGTTTCATCCATTTTACAATGAGATGAGATTTAAACCAATTTTTAGTGTTTTTCGAGCATTATTCCATGTTTATGGTCTATTAGAAGGTGCTATGAGTATGAGAATCATATAACAAGTATACCTTAGTGATTGGATGAGAAATAGGCAAGTTCTTTGAATCTTAAAAAATTAACAATGGTGTTTTTGTGTTTTGTACGTGATACGTGAGAAAGAAAGGAGACGGGTGGGGTGTTTATGTTTCAAAAACTTTTAGGTTTTGGCATAAATGCCCCTTAAGGTTTAATAATTCTTCTAATTTCCTAATTAACTTTTCCTAAGGCCTAAAGTAGTTTCCTAACTAGCAATACTAGTCCCTAAGGTTTAGTTATCAAGAATAAGTCTTACATTTTGCCTTAATACCCCTAAAGGATTAAACACATAACAAATAAAGCCCGATTGAGTTAAAATTAATTAACTCCCCTTTAATTATTCACCTGTTATTGTTTAAAACCGTTTCCTTTTATCACAAATTGATTTTATGAAGAAGATATTTAACATTTTCTCCCCCTCAAACAATGACCCATTTTCTATTTAAAGAATTGTAGTCGTTCTTTGAGTGGTCGAATGTCTTTAAAAATGATGTTTCTGATGAATTTCAGAAGATGATTATATTAATTTGAAAATCAACACCATAGAAAATAAGATTTCTCTTATTATATCACATAAGCACACTGACACGTACACTTATGGAATACAAAAAGCACGGGTTGTGTTGCAAAGTAAACACAAGCCTTTGCATGGTCATAAAGTAGACCATGCCCGAGAATAAATTCATGTTGAGAGGTCAAGTTTTCTTTTTGAAATACTTTGCTTTGAAATGATGACCAGTTGATATCGAAAATAACAACCTATTTTTTTGGCCTGTTTTTAAAAGCTTTTGAACTTCTGCTCGAACTTTATTTACAGCCTCGTATCATTATTAAATGACATTTCTAAGGCCGTAAATATTATCGATTTTCAGAAGACATTCCAGAGATCTATACTTTTATATTTTTCTGATTTTTTAATTTTGTATTTTGTTTTTATAAAATTTTATAAGAAGTGAAAAATCTTTTTGTGTTTTTGTGATTTTTTATATATACATATTATACAGAGGATGTAAGAATAGGTACCACCACTATTCTTCAGCTTCATCTGCCAGTTCTTTCAGAGTCTCGTGAGTAAAATTTCTCATCCCTAGCTTGTCAATAAGGATATCAATTCTTTCTCAACATAGAGCCTTGGTAAAGATATCCGCCAACGGATATTCCGTTCTGATAAAGTAAAGCTCGAAGACTTCGTTCTCCACTTACTCTTTTATGAAGTGATATCTGATGTCGATATGCTTTGATCGAGAATGTTGAACATTGTTGCAGTATAAGGCAATAACGCTTTTGTTATCACAGTACATTGGAATTTTATTGAATCCAAGGCCATAGTCGGTATGTTTTGATCTCATCCATAGGACTTTAGCACAACAGCCGAACAAGGCTATATATTCAGCTTCCGTACTGGATATTGCAGTGCTTTCTGCCTTTTTGATGACCAGCTAACAAGTCTGTCTCCCAACAATTGCATACTTCTAGATGTACTATGTCTTGTATCTTGATAACCCGTATGATCAGCATCTGCAAAAGTTGTTAGAGCAATAGCATAATCCTTCGAATACCATAGTCCCTGATTGATGGTTCCTCTTTGATATCGAAAGATTATTTTTACAGCATGTAGGTACTTTTCGGTAGGACGAGCCTAATACCGAGCACACATACATATAGCATACACCAGGTCTGGTCTACTGGATGTTAGATACATAAGGGTGTCAACCATGCCATGATAATGTGTAGGATCAATGGCTTTCCCTTGTGTATCCTCATCCAGTTTGGATTTCTCCACCGTTAGAGTATCCACTGGGTCACAAGATTCTATTCCGTATTTCTTAAGTGATTCTAAAGCATATTTTGATTGGTTTAAAAAGATGCCTCTTGGACTCTGTGAAATCTGTAGTCCTAGAAAAAAATGATATTTTGCCTATCATCAACATCTTAAATTTAGAACACATTATCTTAGAAAATTTATCATAAAGTTCAGTAGTAGTAGAAGCAAAAATAATATCATCAACATAGATTGGTACCAAGAGGATATCTTTGCCTTTTCTGCTGATAAACAATGTGGGATAAATTGGGTTTTCTATCATGTAAGAGCTCATAAGGAGTTTTTCCATGGCAACATCGTATAATGGATCGGTTTTGCGTGTAACATGCGGTAGCAACTGCTTCGGCCCATAGAAATAAAGGAGCCTTTGCATAGATTAACATTGTTCGAGCAGTTTCAACAAGAGTACGATTTCGCCTTTCAACAACACAATTTTGTTGTGGTAGTTTCACGCAAAATACCAATGTTTTGTAATAGAACAAACCTATTTCATAGTAGTCTCAAGAGTTTGATTAACAAACACAGTTCAATTAACTTATGTGTTCCCACAGTTGCATTCATTTTATTTTGTATCCTTTTTAGAACTTTATATAAAATCCCCCCAGGACTTTTCATCCTTTGATGCTAGAAACTTCACCATGTGAACCGAGAGTAATCATCTACAATGACGAGGATGTACTTTTTTCCATTTACACTTGCAACACGTATAGGCCTACAAACAACCATGTGCAGAAGATATAGTTTTTCTTGATTGGTGTCTTCAAATTTAGGTTTATGTGATTGTTTCTTGCATTTTCCCATGGCACATGCAGAACACAAATGATCCTTTTCAAATTTAAGTATGGGAAGACCACGTACTAGACCGTGTCTGGCCAAGTGATTAATAGTACCAAAATTTAAATGAGACAAACGACGATGCCATAACCATGACTTAGTCTTTGAGGCTTTTGACAAGAGACATATAGGAGAAGACGTCATCATATCCCTAATGGACAGAGAATACAGGTTAGTTCCTCGAGATCCTGAGAGTAAATCAACACCTTTTAGATTACGAACAAAGAATGTGTGCTTTCGGAAAGCTACTTCAAGATCCGAGTCGCAAAATTAACCAAATGAGAATAGATTGTGTCCTAGTCCTTCCACATAATAAATCCTTGAAATTGCGACGTTCCCTATTTGATAATCACCATATCCCATAATCTTCGCAACTTGGTCGTTACCGAATTTGACAGTACCGAGAAATTTATGAACAAAATTGATGAGCTGAGAGAGCGATCGCCGGTCATGTGCTTGGAGCATCCGGAGTCCAAATACCACAAGACAATTTGGACAACTTGAGATCGATAGAAGAAGAAGATGGAGCAACTGAAGTATTGGATCCCCGACATGTACTGGGTTCCATTATGTTAGAAATCACAGATTTTGCAATCTTTAGTTTGCTATTAGAACCATTAGTTTTAGGCACCTTAGGTCTCCTAGTATAAACCTTAGTCACTACAGATTCTTATGCAACTACTGTTAGAGGAATGGGTTCCCTAAGAGGCACTTTATTAGTGGCGGTAATCCTAGTTAAAGGGCACGCATTTCCAACTAAAGTGAAAGTCCTTCCTGTGGGTCTCCAGACATATCTAATTTTAGTAAACACTTTTCCTGTATGTTTCCATTCTTCTTTCCTTTTTGTTTTCTAAACAGACTTAGATTTAGAACCTGCATTCATATTAGAAACAAATTTAAGAAAGCATAATTCATGTCGCGCATCAAACATAGAACTATTACGTTTAACGCACATTAGCTCAGAATTTGCATTATTAGAAGGTTCAACACAATTCTTTTTATTTAAGCATTATTTGTCTACATGATACTGTTGAACATCAGCTTCTATCTGGTTAAAAACTGTTTGAACTTCTGTTACCTCATTTAAAAGATCTTTATCAAAAACATTAAATATGTCTTTTAAATTCTTTAAAAATGGAATCATTTCTTTTTGAAAAACAGCTTTAGTGTGTTTAAACCCCCATTCCCCTTTTGTTAAAGCATTGGGTGTGATCCGCTTTTTCACCACATTGTCAAATTTGCCAAGATGGTATTTAAGCTTTTTAAGGCTTGTATTAACCAGGATTACGTTAGGAAGTTCCCGAGGAGCCTCAATTTTGACAGGCGAAGATGCAGATTGGTCAGTAATCGGGTGTAAAGCTTGTTTATCAGACAGTTCTCATTGTGGGACAAAACATTGTTGTTCCTACTTAGTTAGTGAACAATAACTACAAAGTTATTATTAACTAACTCATGGCATGCAAGTAAAGTAAACTTAATTGTTGTTTTGAAAACATTTGTATACGTAAATGTAAATAGCAAATAAAAGACACAAAATTAACTTTTCAACGTTTAACTCTTTTTATTAAGAATTATACCCCATTGTATTCGGAACTACAATGGGGATTGAATGACAATGTGTGTGTGTGTGATCTTCTTACTAATAACTTTGCATAAATTTAAAGTGTTATGCAAAGTTAACTACTATGCTAACCAACTAAGCTTGCTCAGGGACTTAGTAGATTTGAAGGAGTAGATGTGTTTTTGTAAAAGATACGACTTTGAATGCACAAACTTAACATCTACTCCTTTACAAGAGTTCTATTTATACTACTTAGGTAGGGTCACACCTCTTGGGTGTTGAGCACTTATCTTAGATCTAATAGGTTAGTACATGTGTACTGATTTGTCCCTATTACAATATCTATTCTAAGTATGGGACAAATGCTCTTTCCAAGTTCAGTTCCTGACACTGAACTTGTCTTATACCCTCTTCAGGATAAGTTGACTTCTGGAGATAAGAGCTTGGACTTATCTGCTTTCAAACTATCCCGCCTATTCTTCAGTCTCTTGTCTTCAGGGTCTTCTAGTTGTTGGAGATCGTATGGGGCTCAGTGAGTCTATTGCCATGACTCACTGAACCCATCACCTTCTTCTTTGGCTCAGGCTTCATTCACTGAGTACCGCCTCACTGAATGCTAGAGTCTTTCTTGTAGACTCAGGCTGCGCATCTTGAAGGTAACTCACTGAGCGACTATTCACTCAGTGACCTTGAAATGTTAAAGGTTATTTACACTTAGGTTATATTGTATTCAAATCCTAAGTGAAAGATCACCGGGCACTAAATTGGCCCAACAATCTCCCCCTATTTAGATATAAATACAGCCTAAGTGTTTATCAGTGTGAGTGAGTACTTACAGCTTCTTCTCACACTAATTTCTGTAAAGTTATCTAGGATAATGAGTTTTCAACACAAAAAGTACTTCATTGAACGGTTACAAGGTCATATTATCTATTACAAAAAGATAACAAAAGATTACATAAGTACTCAGTCCATTTTGTATCCAAGAGCTTCCAGCTTGACTTTATTTGACTTGAGCTTTTCTTGGTCAGGGTGTTCAGCAATGAGTTTCCTCGGTTTCCTGCTGAATCTTGCATTTTCAAAAGACTTGACCATTGATGCAGCTACTAGATATAACATAAGAGCTTCCATCCCTACTTTGTCGATGTCACTCCATCTTTGAAATGCTTGATCCCTAAATTCATATGTGAAGAAAATTCCATACTCAGGATATTTAATGACTATGTTGTTGACGAACAGGACATTTTCAGGGAGAGCTCGATTGCATTCCAGTCTAGGGATTCTTGTTTCAGGCTCAAGTTCCATGTGCTTTCGTTTCCTTCCTCAGGATCGGGATGAGGCTTGTTCAGGGGCAGCAGCAGGAAGAACAGAATGAATTCCAAGTTCCTTAGGAATTTTCTTTAGTCTTTCATATCTTCGACTTAAAGAATTCATCAAGTCTTTTACCACTGCATTTTTCTTTTTGGGAATGATTTCCCTCAGTTCATCCAATTCGGAGATACCAAATGCACCAAAGAGAAAGGGTTCATGGACTTCAAAGTTTCTACCATCAGTGCCTCTGTAGACTGTTATAACCACTGGCTTGGTTTTTGGATGGATCTTGATATCAGTGATAGGTTCTGGTTTCAGTCTGCTGCTGACAGTCCACATATAGCTATCGTACTTGTGCTTTCTGAGCTCAAGAGATTTTCTAACTTTCTCAGTATGTTGTCTTTTGAGAACAACATGTTCAGCATCCTGAGCTTTCTTAAACATTTCACCAGCCTTTGCACCTTTAATTGCTTTGGGATCAAGTCCTATCTTTTCAGCCTCTTCCTGAACAACTTTGATCACCTCAAGCTTAGTCATTGCAATCAGCCTAGTTTCTTCCTCAGCTTTCTTGATTTGTTCCTCTTTATCCAAGTAGTCTTGAATTTCTTATTCAGTGAGGTAGACTATTTTCCCACTAATCATGAATTCAACTCTAACTGGTTCATCAGGGTCAGGACGAACAATAAATGAAGCTTTAACTTGTTTCTTTGAGGGATCATCATCAGACTCAGTTGCAATCCATTTTCCTTTATCAATCTTTGGAGTTGCTTGAGAGCTTTCAGGATGAATGATGATTGAGGTGATTGGTTAAGCTTGAGTTGGTGGGATTACAGTGGATGGGATTGATGAGATTGGAATTACCAATATTGGTTCTTCAGTCTCCCCCTTAGTGTGAGAAGGAGGTTCCTCAGTGGCAGTGGTGTTTGCATTCTCCCCCTCAACATTTGCTTAAATGACAATGAGAGCAAGTTTTGGAGTGACACCGCTTGAGGAAGCTGAAGAAAGGTGACCTTGAAAGGCTGCATACATTTCAGTCATCATGGACTTTATCTTGGAAGTGTCCTTCTTGAGAGAAGAAATTTCTCGTTTAAGATCAGTCTGAGAGAGTTCAACTTCAGACATCCAAGAGCCAAGATTCTAAGCCATGTTGGTAGAAGACTTCATCCAGGCAGTGGTTGCTTCTTCTTTCTTAAGAGCATGATCTCAAATAGATTTCACAATAGACAGAAGTGCAAAAAAATCAAAGCCCTTTACTAAAGAAAGTACCTCAGTGATGTTGGAAGAGATTCTTGCGAAAGTCTCAGTGGCTTCATTTAATTTCTGGTTGGTAGCAGGGTCATCTTTCATAGCAGTATTTATGTCTTTGAGAAGCTGAGTGATGACATCCAGGCCTTTGTAGAGATCACTGATGGTAGTGCTGCTTCTGTCAAGAGAACTCACGGAAGCTTCTATAAGTTTGTCAGTCTGATCTCTGTGAGTAATGTTCTCATCATAGTATTGATCAATGGAGGCCTTAAGGTCAGCATAGGAGACTGCTGCTTCTCTGTTCCTATTGTTTCTCAGCAATTCTATGGAAAAGGACTTTAGACATCTTCCTAAGATACTTGATCAATTGCCTTTGAGTGAGAGGAAGAATGTTGTAAAACTTTTTGAGATCACGACTGGATGAGTCAGAAGCAGATTCTTGAACATGAGATGGCTCAGGTTGAGTTGGGTCTGGTGATGGAGTTCTAACTTCTGCATCATCCTTAGGGACCTCATCCATGTCGTCTCCAGTAGCAAGCACTTCCTCTTTATCGCTTTCTTTATCTAATTCATCATCAGAGAGCAGGAAGGCTTGAATATTAGCACAAGTTTGGAGTTTTAGAGGTTCAGTATTCGGCTCCACTTTAGAAGAAGTCTTGCCTTCATTTTTGGTCAGGGACTCGTACCTCAATCTAGTGGACTGGGTTTTATCCACCTGGTACTTAGTACCAGTCCCTAAAGGATCATCAACAGGAGTATGTATTGGTTCCATATCAGCGGGTGGTATGTTTCCCCTGAGTCTTTGTCCCTAAATGACCCTTCAAGACGCGGCGTGGTTTTAGTCGTGCCTTCATTAGGAGTCATGCAAGTTATGTCCCTGTCAAGGGGTTGTGTGTTTCCTCTTAAGTCTTTGGGATGAGTAGCAGTACCCTCAGGTAAAGGTTTTGATTAACGAGTGCCCTCATCGAGTGTGGAAGGAAATCCCGTACTAGCGAGTTGTATGTCTCTCTCTAGATCTTAGGGATCAGGTGCGGTGCCTGAGGACACGGAGTGAGATTGGTCAGAACCCTCCATTGGCTTGGGTGATGATTCCTTGGTCTCAATGGGTGGTCTGTTGGACTTAGGCTTTTTTCTCTTCTTAGAGAGTGCTCCTGAAGCCTCAGGGCCCTGTGACTTGGGTAAGGTTAAAGCCATAGTCTAAGAATTCCCTTTCTTTTGCTTTGCAACCCAAGGAGGTGGAGATACTGAGTCCCTCCGATTGTTTATAGTAATCATATGGGCCGTCAATTCAATATCAGTGACTTTGGATGGGTCCTTTGTAAAATTAGAGTTACTTAGGATGGGGGGTAAAAACCTAAATTTTTTATCCTGAGTGTATTCAGAACCCAGTAACACTTGTAAAGCACATGAAATAAATCTAGGGTATGAAACGTATTTCAACCTAGACTTGTTCAATAGCTTGGTTACGAGATCACTATAAATGATCTCCCCAATGTAAACCTCAATCCCAGTGATGAGACTGTAGGCTAAAAGCTGCTTGATGGAGTTGACTTGTTTAGTAGAGGAGTAGTTCCCGCCAAAAACCTGAATCACAAAAGTAAACAGAATTTTCCAAGCCACAGGAAAAGAGTTTTTCAGGACTGGGGTTTTGTCCAGGTAACTCGGGTTGATGGAAATTTTCCCAATTCTTTCTTCACAACTATGGAGTTTGTTAGAACTCCTTAGATCGTTTAAGCTTAGTTTTTTTAGAACTTATATCTAGAAATAATAACATTGATAACATAATGTACAACGGAATTAGCACAAGAACAATGTTACTCTAACAAGGTTTTCATCATTATCTTCACAATACAATGACTACTACAAGCCCCAATTCTACACGATCAACTATAGAACGATTACCTAATCCAACAGGATCAATGAAACATTGATCTTGGGGCTAAAACACAAACAACCTAGCCGTCTACATTAAGACTTGACGCCTAAAACACACACACACACTTTCCTGGTGTTTACATCTTGACAAAAAAAAATACGACCTATATCTCTTTATATAATAGAGATAATAGTTTTACAAAGGATACGCATTAGGAAATAAACAAATCTTCCTAACGTTTATAATTATCTTCTAGGAAATCTTCTGTAATCTTCCATCTTTTGAAGAATTCCTTCTTTGTCTTTTAAGTCCTTCATCTTTCATATGTTTTGTCTTATCAACTCAAATATAATTCCTAACAATCTTCCCCTAGTTGATAATGACAAAACCAAAATAAGCACTACCTTCTTCCCCTAAAGCTAATATATATGAAAGAATAGAACTATACCACTAAGGATCTACAAGTTGCAAATTATCTTTGTAATGCCTTCTTCCCCTTTTTGTCATAACCAAATAGGGAACTCTAAGTAGATGCAACTTTGATTTCGACAACCACAAACCACTATCATACTTCTAATCCACAACTCAAATTACCCTCCATGACGCACCTTAAGATAAATGAACTTGAGTAGTAGAAACTTAAACTAGCAATAGTAATAATGACTAGTAGTAGTAAAAACCTTCACCTCATGTGGTGCATATAAATGGTTAAACATTTTAACAATAAGTTTCCCCTAAAACCCATATGTTTACCATTTCGTGAATCTTCAATTTTATAAGCTCTATGTAATGATCATTGATGAAGAAAACTAAGTATAACAAACTTGTTGCTGAAGTAGAACAACCCAAACTTGTGTCTTATATCTTGTACTATCTATGTGACTTCAAACTCATACCAAGACCAAAGTATATGTAGATCACAAACTCTTGACAAAATCCTCATCTTCTATGAGACACATGACCAAAGTGATAGCAAATGTGAGCATTGAGCACCATAAGTTTGAAAATCACATACCTTTGCTAGATTCGTCAAATCTTTGTCACAACGTTGAACGCACGAACAAGTTACCTCCTGCTAAAAGGTATGATAAAACACGTATCCAAGTAGTTCCACTTCATCGTCAAATAGGTGATAAATAATCATCCTCATAATCAATTAAATAATCCAAAAGCAAGCCTTTAAATCTGTTAAGAACATGTAAACCAAAACCAAAAATCCAAACAGTAAACACCAAAAACAAACAAACTAGTGTTTCACTATTCTGACCAAGTTCTCTCAAGTGTGTGTTGTCCGAGAACATAAGAAAACCAAGAACCAAAAACTCTTCTTTGTCCAATGTCGATCATAACAGGCAGTACAAACTAGCAGTACAAATTTAATGCTAGCAGTATTAAAATTTACCAAGCAGTATAAACCATAAGGCTAGCAGTATTAACTTTTAAAGCCTAAGTAGTATTAACTGCTTTTAATACTAACAGTATTAATAATCAAGAAACTGCTTATAGAATTCATACCAAAACCTCCCAAATCTCGAACACAGAAACGTACCCAATCAAACAGCAATATTAACACTTGGCAGCACTAATCATAAACCAACTTGTAACAACTATATCCAGCGCATTTGATTTGTTAATACCAACGGCTCAATACATCTGCCAAATACTCAGACCAAACAGTTTTTAAAGCCCGGGTCCAATCCACTTGTTCACACCTGAGAAGAATAAAAACAGCGTAGGGTATCTCATGAAACCCTAACATAAAAACATAACCGCCTACCACCTCTTCTTTTCTTGTAAAAACAATAACGTCAAAGTATTAGAAAGGTGAAAGAACCATCAGTAGTAATGTACCAAAGATAATAGTAGTAACTGTTTTAACACAAATAGTGGTAATCTTTATGAATCATTCAATCAAGAATCTGTTGTCTTCTTTCATAACCTACTACCAAACTGCTTTACACCTAACAATACAAACACATTAAGCCTAGTAGTAGAAACATTTAACTTACTACTGCTCTTTAAAAACTGGTTGCGCTAACATCTTTAGGACACGCATCACCATCAGACATGCTGCTTCTTTGATCATGCTTCTGTTCGTCCTGTACCATCTCTCTAAACCTGCTGCTTAGCCATTCATAAACCCATCTGCTATTTATGAGCAGATCTAAAACCCAAACACCAGGCTTGTTATGTCGCACAAACTTCTTATTGACATGATTTAAGTATAACATAAGTACGAATCAATCAATGAGATCAGCAATATCACATAATTAAACCAAAAATGTTTAATCCTTTTAACAGCAGCATATATTCATGAACTTTTAGGGTTTTCATATGTTTCATAACCCATAAAACCCATAACCATAAACCCTAGAATAACCTGTTTTTACGAATTAGGGTTTGAAAACCCTAGTTTCATCAAATTCGCCTTTTTATAGAAAAACAGAAATTCTAACCAGAAAACCTTGTGATCCTAGATATCATGAGCCATGAGGCTCTGATACCAATTGTGGAGTTTGTTAGAACTCCTTAGATCGTTTAAACTCAGTTTGTTTAGAACTTATATCTAGGAATAATAACATTGATAACATAATGCATAACATAATTAGCACAAGAACAATGTTACTCTAACAAGGTTTTCATCATTATCTTCACAATACAATGATTACTAGAAGCCCTAATTCTACACGATCAACTGTAGAATGATTACCTAATCTGACAGGATCAATAAAACATTGATCTTGGGGCTAAAACATAAACAACCTAGGCGTCTACATTAAGACTTGACGCCTAGAACACACACACATACTTTCCTAGTGTTTACATCTTGACATACAGAAAATAACACGACCTATATCTCTTTATATAATAGAGATATTAAGTTTACAAAGGATAAGTATTAGGAAATAAACAAATCTTCCTAACTTTTATAATTATCTTCTAGGAAATCTTCTGTAATCTTCCATCTTTTGAAGAATGCCTCCTTGGTCTTTTAAGTCCTTCATCTTTCATATGTTTTGTCTTATCAACTCAAATATAATTCCCAACAATAACCTCAGGTGCAGGATGAGCCACATATTTACCATTATTATAATTAAGGCCAGTTGATGAACAAAAGGTGTGAAAGTCAAGGGTCAAAGGTCTTTGCCCATTTAAAGCTGAACACTTGATCAAGAATTCCTTGAGTGGGCGTTTCTCATGCTCATCAATTGATGGAAAAGGGTCAAAGGCAACAGCAGTGCTCTAAAACTCCCTGAGGAAGTTCTAATAGACCACTGAGGGACAGTTGGTAAAAACATTGTACAAAGGATAGTTTCGCAAAAATTTCATTATGGGCTTGTAGGCAGGCACATTTGGTGGGTAGTTAAAGTTACCCACCACATTGTTGGTCTGAAAAATCATGTTGTCCATAGTCATGTTTGTCCATTGATAAGCGTACTTGATTGTTTGTTATTCTGCCATTTTGATATGAGTATTATTTTGAAAAAAAAAGTTTTAATGGCAGAATACCATACACCAGATGGTCACAAGTTTATTTCAAACTTGATCGCTGCCGTGAAATGTGTGATATGTTGTCAAAAGGGACTATACGAAGATGGATATCTTTGTATGGAACATGATTAACCAAAACAAACGTTTGAAAGAAGTATTGCAGTGAATAACTGATTAAGAGATAAGCTTTTTACCAAAAAAATGAAGAACACCCACACTTTTGCTTTGAGAGAGAATTTGAACAGACTTTATTTGCTTTTGGAAATTTGTGTGTGTTCTTATTTTGAAGAAGGGTATTTATAGAGGGTGTGTGAAAAGGTTTTGATTATTTTAAAATTTTCATTTTTTAGAAAAAGTTAAAATTGTTTTGGGAACGCATTTAATGTTATAACCCACTATTTGCACGATTCCCTCTTTTACGGCTATAGTGTAGCTGTTCCGTTGTCTTTCACTTTTGCATTCGTGACGTATGGATAATGGTCAAGAGTCTTTTGATTAGACATGTTGGGAATAGATTGTGTGCATGGGAGTGAGCACTAATTGCTTGTTGGGGTTAATTGAGTGAAATTAGAAGTGGGGACCCATGACTATTGGATGACAGTTAGATAAGGAATATTTGTTCCTTATTTAATGTGTTCAGTCACTGGTATGCGTTTAATTACACATACCTTTGACCACTAAAACTGGACTTAAATGACTAAAAACATACCAAAAATACATTGTATTTGTATGTTTTGCATTTGTATTGTGCAGGAAACGGATATCCAAGAAAAGGACAAAAATCAAAGCCAAAACGGCAAAACCGAGCACGAGAAAGGAAAGAGCGTAAAGAGAAGTCAAAATCAAAGCCAAGTCAAAAGGTCAAAGTCAACAAAGTCAAGTCAAAGTCAACCCCGAGAAGTGGATTTCGAAAGAGCATCGAAAACCGAACCCGAAAACCTAAAATGCTAAAAGTGGGCCCACCCGTACCCACCTAGTGGGCCTGGGACAGCCCACTTATATCTTATAACCCTTAAACCTTAATAAAAAGCCCAAACCATTCCTTTTTATAACCGGCCCAAACACCAAGCCCAACACTACACCCATTACCCTTTTATAACACCCCCGTTAGTCCTTTAAGGACTAACGGTGCAAACATTTATAAACTTCAAGGACCAAAGTGTATCACCAAAGGACTAAAGTTGCAATACACTCATATAAAATAGAGAGACCATTCTTGCCAATCTAACAAATTCCTCACCCTGCACCAAACAAACAGAACAACCCCTTTTCCCGCTCACACCCCCATTGTTACTATTCACCCTCCATCCTTAAAATTACTCTTACCCCGAGGTTAAACCCACTTAAAACCCCTTCTAGAAGCTAATAATGATGCAATGGGTGACGTATTTGGGCTCTGACACGTTGGCGATCCAAGGCAATCATTGGGGAATGATTACGTGGACACATCCAAGGGCTAAGATGAATTTAAAGAAGCACTAGATGATTTAAAGGGCCAAGATTGAAGCTTCCTTTCCTCTCACACAAGAAAACCAAGCCAAGGATCTAGGTCCTACTATCCGGCCTATAAATAGAGGGCTTAACCCTTGTAGTGAGGAGTAGTTTTTCATAGTTTAGTCTCTTTTTAATGTAATTTCATTTAAGTTTTTAAAGTTATTTTGTATTTCAAATTCCTTGTAAAAGTTTAAAGTTTTTAATGAAAAGTTTGAGGTATTGTTTTTAAGATTCTGTGTTTGATCATTTAATATAACTTGTTAAGCTTTTTAAGTTATGATGCAGCTTATTTTTTTGAATCTGACCTAAAGCTTCCTAGCTTTTAGCTTCATAATCTTTGCCTTTGTTTACTATTTTTATCACTTTTATTAACTGTTTTACTTATAAAAATCTATAAAATACCAAAAATATCAAGAAACTCTCATGGAGCATGGTAAATATTGGATGGCCATGGGTTAGTGCTTATGTGGATAAGCTATAAGATGTTTATGAACTGATTTGGGTACTTTAGTGATTCACAAAAGCTTAGACTTTTGTAAGTCTTCTTTTATCTATTTTTAGCTTATCTCTGTTGAATTCGGCTTATTTGTTGATTTTTGCTTTTCTTATTTGCTTATTTGTGCTTTGTTATGATGTCTAATTAGTTGTGGTTTAAAATTTCATTTGTGCAAGTGTTCTTTAAAATCTGTTTAAAATAGCTTATCTACTTGCATAATCTGTTTTAGCTTATTTAAGTGCTTATTTGTTATTAAGATTTGCTTAATATTGCTTGTTTTACTTATTTAACATCTGGTCTTTTGAATGTGTGCTTTAAATAAGCATTAATCTCTTTAAAAAAGCTAAAACAATTTTTAAATGGGTGTTTGGGTGGTCAAGGGGTTAATGTGGTACAAATAATGGTCTCAAAAACCTACTTTGTGCTTTTGAGTCAACTTTGATTAGGTAATATTAGTTATAAAATTTAGTTTGTTAAAGGTTTTAAGTGTTAAATCTTAAATTTAAGGTTTTAAGAGTTATTGGTTTAAAATTATTAGCTTATAGCTTATTTTAGTTGCTTATTTGATTGTGCTCTTGCTTATTGTTGATTTGTGATGTTTTTATGTTTGTGAAAGTGTTAAAAACATGTTAGAATAATAGTTTAAAAGCATGCATTGTTGTTTTGAGTTTTTACCAAAACTGTCAAGTATTTGCTAAGTATTGAAAAAATTTAAGAAATGGCTTTTTTATTTGCTTATTGTTGCTTATCCTGAATTTTAAAATGCTTTTTGAGTGTTGATTATTGTTCTTTGAGGTCTAAAGTTAATCTGTTTGTAGGTTATATAGTCATAAGGATCTGTTTGTGTGTTTATTTTTAAGCTCAAAAGTGTAGTTTTGTTAAGATTGCAAAAGTTATCAAAAATTTGTCTAAGTGTTGTGTCAGTATGAGATAGCCTTTTCATGAAGCTTTTTAAGTGCTTATTTGAATTTCAAAATGCTTTGTCATTGTTGCTTATTGTAGCTTTTTGACCATTCTTCTTAGTGGTATAAGCCACTAAGCCATAAGGATCCTTTTGCTAGCTTATTTTTAAGCTAGAAAAGTCCCTGTTGGCCTTTTTGCTTATCAGTTTTGGCCAAAAAGCTATTTGCTTATTTAGGCTTATTAGCTTATTGCTTTTGCTTATTTTAGGTTTAGTTTAGCTTATTAGGTAGTTTAAGCCTAATTTAGCTTATTTCTCTTAGCTTAGAGCTTATTTTGAGCTTATTTGCATTTTAGTGTAAAATCTTAAGTTTTAAGCCTTTTTAAGTAATCTGTCATTTTAGCTTAATTTAGTTGCTTAATTTTATTTAAATATACTTATTAAGGGTAGTTAGGTATCTTCTTTAGCTTATTTTTCATTTTGGATTGCTTATTTGAGCTTAAAAAGCCCAACAGTTAGCATTTTCATAGCTTAGTGAAGTTTAGGCTTATTCTGTCTTTCTTAGTTATGTGTGCTTATTTTTGGTTTATAAAAAAGTATGTTTTAATAAAGGTTGCTTATTTTAATCCCTCTATAAAAGGGCTTATATTATAAGCCGAAATTAAAATTTGTATTTTTATAAACTTGTTTGGCAAATAGGCTGGGGCTGGGGTTTATTATTGTAAAATTACTAAAAGGGGCATAATTAAATGAGTTTTATGGTATATGTTAGATATTTTTGTAGGTAAATATGTAATTTATGATTCATAAGCCCCGGGCTAAAGTTTTTAGCCCTTTTTATGGGGCTGGGGCTTACAGGGGTTTATGACTTCATAAGCCCGCGTGACAAACAAGGCTTATTTTATAAGCCGACTTATTTTAAAAGTCCAAGCCCCGATAAGCCCCTATAAACCTCTTGCCAAACACACCCTATGTAAACATCAAAAAAAAATTACATTCTGTCCCCCCCCCTAAAAGTTAGAAACCAAAACGTCATACTATGGGTATAGGATATCTAAAAGCCATTTTTGATCTTCTTAAACCAAATAACTAGAAACTTCTCTCGGCTCCCTAATTCCTAATTCATCTATCTCAAATCTAATAGTAATTTAATTCCAAAATGAAAGTATACATGATACAGAGTAATATATTGAAGACAAAAGACATGATCTTGATCAGTTGATCAGTTAAGTCATCAAGTTAGGTATCTGTTATTCTATTTCCTTTTATTTTTTCATACGCCTTTATTGATTTATTATGTAGATTATTAGTTTGTTACTTTGAAAGTTTGAATGATTTAGCTTATTCAAAAGTCAATTGTCTTTGAATGATTTAGCTTAGTGCCCTTTTTTTCGTATGTTCCGCTCTTAGTTTAATCCTTTGTTTCACATCACTTTGCTAAAACTCATAAGCGCGAGACATTATTGTTTGATAGACTGGGGTTTATCTTGACACTTTTCCACTACAACAATTGAGCAAGCATTTTCAGCTATGAAAGTATGCAAGAATAGACTTCGCAATAAGATGTCAGATGACTTTATAGGAGATAGCTTGGTGGTTTACATTGAAAAAGAAATTGCTAAAAAAATTGACTCTCAATCTGTAATTGAAAATTTTAAAAGCCTTAAAGGTCGTCGAGCCGAAATATAAATTTGTTTACCGTGTCATTTCTATCTTTTGCTTCGTTTAACTATATTTTGATGTATCGCTTATTGGGATGTTGACTATTTTCTGATTTGTCGCGTATTTCTTGTCTTTCTTTTTGGTACATATAGATTATGATTTTCATCTCAAACTTACGATGATTTCGGCCCCCCAATAAAACTGCTCAAGTTCCGTCCCTGTGTATAATTATTTATCGTATGTTATGTGGTTGCCACTTATAAGTGGACCGTTCACATCCAAAGATAAATAAGATTATACGTACTCAAAAGATGACTGTTACTATTCTCAACAAATAGTAGTTTTGTCGAAAAGAAGATTGACTTGTAGCAATGGCGGCGAATTTTGAAATCGGAAAGTTAAATGAAATTAATTTCTCATTGTAGTAATTAAAGATGAAGGTTATCCTTAGAAAGGATAAATGTTTGGAGGCCATTAGTGAAAGCCCAGCTGAGATCACGTATGACAGTAAATAGGATGAGATGGACGAAAATGCAATTACAAACATTCATCTTTCGTTAGCAGATGGAGTTTTGGCAAGCATAGTAAAGAAAAAAACTGCAAAGGATATTTGAGATCTTGCATGACTATACAAGGAAAGATCGCTTCACAACAAAAAAAAATTAAGAGGAAACTTGATGTTTTTCGCATGACGGAATCTACTTTAGTGACTGAGCATGTTAGTAATTTAAATACTCTATTTTTCTCAGCTCACGTCTTTGAGGTGTAAAATAGCCACAAGAACATGCTGAAATTCTACTACAAAGTTTACCTTACTTATATGATCAATTTATTATCATCTTAACCATTAATGTTTTTTCAGACTATCTAGTCTTCGATAATGTTGCAGCCACTAGCCTGAAAGAAGAAAAAAGACGCAACAATAGGGAGGATAGACATACCATTTCAAGATAGGTTGGGGCTTAGGTGGTAACGAGAGGAAGGTCAATAGACCATGGCCCTAATGGCCCTGGGGAGAGAATGGTTTCATGAATATAATAGACATCGAGTTGAGGTATCGAGTTGAGATGTCAGGCCACACATGGATAGCGGACATATGGGGACAAGAGGATTTGCTCAAGAATTTGATTGATAGCGGACATAAGAGAAGCTTTTTTATCGAAAAATTAAAGAACACTCACACTTTTGCTTTGAAAGAGAATTTGAGCAGAGTTTATTTGCTTTTGGAAATTTATGTGTGTTCTTGTTTTGATGAAGGGTATTTATAGAGGGTGTGTGAAAAGGTTTTGATTATTTTAAAATTTTCATTTTTTTGAAAAAGTTAAAATTATTTTGGGAACGCATTTAATGCTATAACCCACTAGTTGCATGATTCCCTCTTTTACGGCTATAGTGTAGCCGCTCCGTTGTCTTTCACTTTTACAGTCATGACGTATGGATAACGGTCAAGAGTCTTTTGATTAGACATGTTGGGAATAGATTGTGTGCATGGGAGTGAGCATTAAATGCTTGTTGGGGTTAATTGAGTGAAATTAGAAGTGGGGGCCCATGACTATTGGATGACAGTTAGACAAGGAATATTTGTTCCTTATTTAATGTGTTCAGTCACCAACCTAGGACATTAAGTAACTAAATACTTAAAGTATTTAGTTACTTTCTTTAATGTGTCCCTCAGTGTTATGGGATTCATGTGGGTTTCAGGGAGATGGTTTTAGGGAGAAGAATATACACCATACTAAATACGATTAATCAAGGAGACTGATTAATCAATATTCAACATGCCTAATTCTACTTTTAGTCTGGTGAAAGTAGGTTCATCCAGGGGTTTAGTAAAGATATCAGCTAGCTGATACTCAGTGGGGATGAAGTGTAATTCAATATCTCCTTTGAGGATGTGATCCCTGATGAAATGATATATAATATCAATATACTTGGTTCTTGAGTGAAGTACTGGATTGTTGGATATTGCAATGGCACTGGTGTTGTCACAAAAGATGGGTACCATCTTATAATGGATGTCATAGTTACTGAGTTGACTTTTCATCCATAGGATACTTGCACAACACCCAACAGCAACAACATATTCAGCTTCAGCTGAGGACATGGCCATTGATTGCTATTTCTTGGCACTCTAACAAACCAATTTTCTACTAAGTATTTGGCAGGCACCTGAGGTGATTTTTCTATCCATATTGCAACCAGCATAGTCTGAGTCTGAATATCATTTGAGATCAAAGCCTGAACATTTTGGGTAATATAAACCAAGGGTTGGAGTACCTTTCAGGTACCCGAGGATTCTTTTCATAGCTATTAGATGTGATTCCTTTGGATTGGACTGATATCTTGCACATAGGACTGTGGAGAATTAGATATCAGGCCTTGTTAAAGTAAAGTACATCAGTGACCCAATCATTCCTCTGTAAGAGGTCTCATTAACTGATTTTCCAGCTAAATCAGGACCTAAGTTATTTGGAGGAACCATGGGTGTTTTCACTGAGGAACTATCAGAAATTTCATATTTCTTGAGTAAGTTCCTGGTGTACCGTTCTTGACAAATTGAAATTCCTTTGTCATCCTGCTTGATTTGCAATCTAAGGAAGTAGGTGAGTTCACCCATTATACTCATTTCAAATTTGTTTGTCATCAGTTTCTCAAACTGTTTACAAAGTTTATAACTTGTTGAGCCAAATATGATGTCATCTACATACACTTGAACAAGGAGAACTTCTCTTTTTGATTTATAGATAAACAATGTGTTATCTATTCTTCCCGTGGCAAACTTATTTTAAATAATGAAAGTAGAGAGAGTCTCATACCATGCCCTTGGTGCTTGTTTTAGCCTATAAAGAGCTTTGTCAAGTTTACAGACATAGTCAGGGAACTCACTACTTTCAAAGCTAGGAGGTTGTTTGACATAAACTTCTTCTTTTAGTTTACCATTCAGGAAGGCACTTTTGACATCCATTTGGTAAACTTTAAAGTTCATGTATGTGGCAAACGCAAGAAATATCCTGATGGCTTCCATTCTTGCCACTGGTGCAAAGGTTTCATCATAGTCAATTCCTTCTTCCTGACTATACCCTTGTGCAACTAGTCTTGCTTTGTTCTTTGTTGTTGTGCCATGCTCATCTTTCTTGTTCCTGAATACCCATTTAGAACCTATGTCTATTTTTTTCATAAGGGATAGGAACAAGAGTCCATACTTTGTTTCTATAAAACTGATTCAGTTCTTCCTGCATGGCATCAATCCATCCTGGGTGCATTAGTGCCTCAGATACCTTTTTAGGATCTACCTCAGAAAGAAAATTAGCAAATAGACATTCACTAGCTGAGGCAGCTGTAAGCTTGACAGCCATGCTTCTTGTAAGCATGCCTTCACCAAGATCACCAATGATGTTTATAAGTTCAATGTGTTGATCTTTTGACCATCTATCCTGAGGAACAAGATGAGAACTTGTAGAGGCTTGATTTGTGATATGAGACTGAGTGACATCAGGGACTAAAGGTTCAATAATGGATCCTGAAATTTCAGTGTTGCTCCTTGATGGTACATCAGTGGGTTGAGTGATCATTTGATCATTCTAAACGTTTTGTTCATGTGTCCCTTCAGTGTTGATTGGATCAGTAGGATCTTTGGTATCCTCAGTGTGAAGTATTTTAGGCTCATTAGGAGCAACTACTTCATGGACATGATTTTCTTGGGTAATTTCAGTGAGTGAACGTCCATGAGGAATGATGTAGTATGAGACATCAGAATCTACTTGATATTGTCTAGATGAGTCATCCTCTTGAAATTCATCAGGAGGATATCCAGAGGAATCATCAATTCCTATCTCATCTACTGAGGTATTGGTAAACCTGATGGCTTCCATACTTTCATCAAATGTTACATGATAAGTCTCCTCTATTTGTTGTCTTCTTGTGTTATAGACTCTGAAAGACTTTGAGACAAAGGAATATCCTAAGAAATATCTATCATCAGCTTTAGCATCAAATTTTCCTAGATGATCTTTGTGATTATGAATAAACATAGGACATCCAAACACATGAAAGTAACTGATATCAGGAATTCTTTCCCTGAATATTTCATAGGAAGTTTTATCATGTCTTTTGAAAATGATTGATCTATTTTGAGTGTAGCAGGCTATTCTGACTGCATCAGTCTAGAAATGCTTAGAAAGTACGGATCCATTCAACATAGTTCTAGCAGCCTCAATAAGAGTTCTGTTTTTCCTTTCAGCTACACCATTTTGTTCAGGTGTATAGGGAGAAGAGAAATTTTAAGAGATTCCTTTCTCATCATAAAAAATTTCAAGCTTATGATTTCTAAACTCAGTCCCATTATCAGTTCTGATTTGTTTAGCTTTTACATCATTTTGGTTTTCTACCATCCTGATAAAAGACATAATCATTTCAGGTGCTTGACTCTTCTTCCTAAGAAATTATACCTATGTGTACCTTGAGTACTCATCAACAATGACTATGGTATATTTCTCATGATTTATGGACATTGGACTTATTGGTCCAAACAAGTCCATATGAAGAAGATGCAAACACTTCCTGATGGAGAAGTTTTGTTTAGTTTTGAATGAAGCTCTATGGTGCTTCCCTTTTTCACATGTTGTGCAAGGTTTATCCTTTGAATAAACTAGGGAAGGAAGACCAAGAACTTTGTTTTGTTTGGCAAGTTTATTAATGTTCTTGAAATTGAGGTGTGATAGCCTTTTATGCCATAGCCAGTTTACACTTTCTAAGGCTTTAGCAAAGAAGCAGGCTCCATTTGGAGTCAGTGATGACATGTCAAGGACATATACATCATTTCTTCTAGGTGCTATAAGGAAAATTTCTTTGTTAGCATTAAATATTGTTCATTGCTTATCATTAAACTGTACAATATACTTAGCATCACAGAGTTGACTAATGCTAATTAGATTGTACTTAAGACCATTTACAAAGGCTACTTTTGTAAAAACTATACCCCCACAGTTTTTTGAACCATATCCCTCAGTAATACAAGATAAGTTATCACCAAATACTACATTAGGACCTGGCTGCTCTACTTATTTGTGTAGATAACTCTTGACACTAGTCATACTCCTTGAGCATCCACTGTCTAAGTACCAGATGGGCTCCCTAATGTGTCTCTGCATAAATAATAAACTTGGGTTAGTTTCTTTTGTGAACCCACTTTTTGGTAGGCTCCTTGGCCTTTGCAGTCTGAATTTTCTCACCTCTTTTAAAGTGATCAAATTCATTATGGTCAGAAGTGGAGTGTACAATGCTTCCACATGTATTACACTTTACCCTAATTGAGGACTCATTAGACTAAGAGGATTTATCTATTATTCCTCCTATAATCTGAATAACATTATTATGTCCTGAGTTAGAGTGATCATAGCTTCTATAGATTCCACACTCAGGGTAGTTTCTACAATCATTAAGTATATGATCATTAAAACCACAGTGTGTGCATGGTAGGAAAGGCTTTACCTTTGCTCTCAGGATCTGCTTGGAAGAAGATGCATATTGATAAGGTTGAGCCTTGTAGTTCTCACTTCTTTTTAGTGAGGCAATATACATCTCATGATCTGAGGTCCTATGATCCTCCCTTTTGCATATCATGTAGTAGAGAATCCTATAGGAATCATCAGTTGAATGATTGGTATAGTGATAGAGTTCACACTTAAGTTGTGGCTTTTGAATAGGCTTGGGTCTGAGTGATTTTAATAAGCCAGTACTCTGAACTTTGGGTTTAGAGTCTTGACTTATTTTAGATGAATCAACTGATTTGGATGACTCAGCCTTTTGAATCTTTGGATTTGATTCTTGAGTCTTTTGGTCAGAGTTGACCATTTCATCTATTAACATCTGAACAAGTTTTGTTAATTCATTTAATTTTGACTCATGTTCAGTGTCTTTGACTTCAGTAGGAACTGAAAGTGTGGTTTGCTTAGATTCATTATCAGTGACAGTTCTTGAAATACTTTCGTTAGAAGAATCCTGTGTTTCAGGCTTTGTGTGTTTCATGATACCTAAGCCTGGTCTCTCTTTTAGAGAGTGGGGTTAAAAGGTCAATGGCAGTACCTCTGAGTTTGGTAAGGCTCCCTAAAGAATTTTCAGGGGAGGTAGTAGAGTAAGGAATTCAGCTTCAGAATCTTTGGATGATTCAGAGGTATTTGAGGTTTCAAGAGACTCATTGAAAACTTGACTTTCAGGGACTAGAATTCTTTCAGTATTAAAGTTTGGAAGTTTGCTGTCAGGATTGAGTCTCTCAACCCA
Organism: Tanacetum coccineum; assembly: GCA_026074375.1. Classification (NCBI taxonomy): domain Eukaryota; kingdom Viridiplantae; phylum Streptophyta; class Magnoliopsida; order Asterales; family Asteraceae; genus Tanacetum; species Tanacetum coccineum. The sequence continues at coordinate 15,332 of BQNB010043770.1, read as the reverse complement.
ATCTTTGGTTTTTGGAACCATTTCTTGGTCATACCCTATGGAAGTAGGAACGGAAAGATTTTCATTTTCATTCCTTTTAGATGATGACTCAGTGAGTAATTCACCACCAAAAACTTTCTTCTTTTGGTGAGGAATTTGCTCACTGATGCATTGACTAACCGTTTTTGAGCTAGTTAGCCATTTTTCATTGATCTTTTTCTCCTTTTTGAGTTGTTCTTGAAGAGCATAATTTAACTTTATAAATTTAGTGTTTTGAGTTTGAAAAGTAACAGCATCAAGCTTGGCTTGTTTTAAGATTAGCAATTCATATCTAAACTTATTTAATTCAAAAACCATTTTGTTATACTTAGAAAGTAAGTTTAATCGTTGCTCTTCAACAAACTTAAGATCAATGTTGATATACTTCAGGTAATTTTGCCAATCGGCATCTTCATCCATAGAGATAAGAGTGTTTACCTTTCTCATGGTGATGTCGACCCATTCACCATTACAACCATGACTCTTTCCAACAGTGAGCACATCATCAGCTAGAGCCATCAGTACCTTGTCCTGAGTAACTTCTTCCTTATCAGAAACTTCTTCCTCATCCCAGTCAAAGGTTTCAGTGACTAAACCTTTGTTCTTTGGTTGGAAGGTCTTTGGGTTCTGAGAGCTTGTGGGACTTGCCTCAAGGAGTGCAAGCTTAGCTTTCATCTTCTTGTACTCAGCCTTGTAATCTTACTGAAACTTCTAATCAGCTTGATTATTTGAGTTAGAAGAAGACTAAATAAGTTTTGGAGTAAACTTTGGTTGAAAGCCTCTAGACACTGATGAGTAATTATTCACTGGTGATTTGTAAGAAGGTTCAGGCGTTTTAGAAAAACAGTCTCTTGCAAAATGACCTTTGTTGCCACATTTGTAACATTTAGTATTTTCATTTGCCTTTTGACCTGAGAAATTGTTTCTTTTTTTTATAAAACGTTTTGAATTTGCTAAAAGGGCTCTTTCATGATACTCAATATCTAAGTCTCTTAGATACTCCTCACTAGTCCTTTCATCTACTTCATCATCAGAATTTTCTTAGAAATCCTGAATGACATTGTTGGAGAAGAAGGCAGTAGAGTTTCAAGTGCTTGATGGATTGGTAATGAGGGCCTTTTTGGTTTCAGAATACCTTCTTTGGATTAGGTTGTCTTCATAGACAAACCTTCCATAGATATCTACAAGGTCAAGGGTCTGAGTATGATTGGCATTCCTTAGTCCCTGAGAGAAAGTTAGCCATTTCTCAGGGAGACTGTTCACGAAACCAACATTGATTTTATGTTTAGAGAGGTTAACGCCATCATTGGCAAGCTCGTTGAGCAGGGTCTTATAGCGGGTGTAGGTATGTGAGAGACTTTCAGTAGACTTTTCCCTAAAAGTTTGATACTTAAGTTTCAGATCCATAATCCTATTTTCTTTGGTAACTAAGGAACCTTCAAAGCTGTGAACCAAGTTAGTCTATGTTTCTTTCTCTAAAACACAACTAATGATAGATTCCATTATGTCATATGGTAGACATGACATAATGATGCTTTTAAGGCGCTGGTCTTGAACGACCACCCTCCTCTCATCTGGAGTCCATTGAGACTCAGGCTTAGCATCACCTTCAGCTGTTTTTGGCTGAAATGGACCATCCTTAATACATTTTAAGTAATAGGTTTCCATTCCCGCTAAGTTGCATAGCATTCGATTTTTCCACTTATTAAATTTTCTCGGCTCTAGTTTAGGAGCAATAGCAGCATAGCTACCTCTCTTTTTGTCAACTAGCTGGGGTACATCATTTACTACAGCCATTTAAGGATCTAGGTGATGACATCAAATAATGTCACTTTATTATATCATTTATCCCATCTGTTTTGCCCACTTTTATATAATTATTGCATTATTTGGTACTTAATTGCTTTAAAGTTGATAAATGCAGTAATTCAGGAGTGTTTTTTGAAGACAAGCTAAAACGCACATAATTTGGAGCTAAAATGAAGATATTTGAGATTACTAATTTCTGACCAATACGCCGTATCCAACAAAAGAGATACGGCGTATCCGCGCCAAGACTTCACAAGAAAACGCGTTTGACCAATTCCCAATACGGCGTATCCCTTCTGCCTACATACGCCATATCCATGAAGATAACTATTTGAAGATACAGTAAATCAAGTAAATTGGGAATGATATCATTGATTGATTATAAACGTAGCGTGCACTCCAAGGAATCCAGCCAAATACGCCGTATCGACCTAGCTAGATAAGGCGTATCGAGTCTTTTTCAGACACTATAAATAGAAGACTCAAAATTTGATTACGCTTGTATAATTACAATGGTTGTGGGCTAATACCCTTGGGTATTAGCCATCTTAATGAAAGTTCAATGTTTGGTTTGTTTTAAAATTGATTTCTTAATTTATCGTTGATTGTTTAATTATGTTTATCACCTCATACTTGTTTATGTGTTTGAATATGCGACCTATCATTCAACTGGATCTAGTGATACGGACCAAGTAATCTAGATACCGAGATAGCTCTCCATATCGTGTTTAATATTACTGGACCAATAGGATCACAAATAACGTTCAAGGGTAGGATATACTCTTTGTTTCATGTTTTGCAGTTCATGCTCTTAGTTTAATGTATAAAGTTTGGAAAAGTGGCCTATTGTGTATATAAAACACCGTCAAACAATAAGTGGGTAAAGTCCCGTTGGGCTAGGGTTTTAACAGGATCACCACTGCTTTAATTCTCTAAGATAGATTATAATTAAACTAAAGGATGCTTTATGCGGATGCGTTAATTATGACAGGATTAATCGTGTCTAGGTCTTAGGATGATGTCCCGCCTAAGTCTTAAGAATGATATGCCACTTCGAGATAAGTAAATCATTGCACTAAAACAAACAAACCAACATTGAACCGGATTTAATATGGCTAATACAATTTTCTATCATTTGGCTTGTACCGCTTTTCTATCTTCTAATTTTCTTCTTTTGTGTTTATTGTGTATTGAATTGATATTTGTTTCCACCAAACCTGTGCCAGTCTCTCAGGCTGAAAACCCCCATATCATTAGACAACGTACATAGCATAGGTTTAACCAGTAAATAGACTAATTAAAATACTGATAGATAAGAGGATTATGTCACTCTTAGATGTTCGACACCCTACTTACGCGAACTCCATCCTTGACCGGGCACATGTCATTAAGTGTTGTTTTTGGTTTTGTGGCTAATATAAAATGTAAACTTGTTAATCAAATAATTGAACTTACACGACCCTAGACATCAGGTTTTTAATACACCAAGTCTCGTAGAATCGATATTCAACCAGAGTTTCGATTAAAATTTCTGACATCAAGGAACAATCAGAGGAAGAAGTAAGAGAAACAATGATGGAAACAATGGAGCAGTATATGAGAAAAACCTGAGAAAATTACGGGTCGGCCGTTACTAGGCCCACAATCAACCAAGACACCCCCTTTGAATTGAAGGGGCAATTTCTCAAACTTCCTGATAATACTTTTAGTGGCTCAGAACACGAAAATGCAAACGAGCACATCAAAAAGGTTCTAGAGATTGTTGACTTATTTCACATCCGAAAGTAACTCAAGATCAAATCATGCTTCGAAGCCTTCGTGTTTCCCTCATGGAGTGCAAGTAGTATAGCCTAAGGATACTAGCCATCAGGATCAATTACAACCTAGGAGATTCTCAAAACTAAATTTCTGAACAAATATTGTCCACCTGCCCGTACCATAAAGAAAATGGAGGAAATCAACAACTTCTAGCAGGAACCCGATGAAAGCCTTTTTTATGCATGGGAAAGATTTAAAGAATTGCTGATGAAGTGTCCTCAACATTATTTGACCGATATGCAGGAATTTATCTTGTTTTACAATGGGCTTGATGTTCCAACTCGACAAATCTTGGACTCAAAGGGTGTCGTACCTTCCAAAACAACTGCTGATGCTAAAATAGCCATCCAAGAAATGGATGAGTACTCTCAGAAATGGCACAATGGTACATCATCAAGGACTAGAAGTATTGAAACTTCTGATGGGCTTGCTGCTATCCAAGCCCAACTCAACAATCTCGGACAAAAAATAAAGAAGGTAAATAAGAAGGTGTACGTTGCTTAGATCGGATGCGAACTATGCAAGGGACCACACTATACAAAAAGATTGTTACGCAGCAAAAGAATGAATGAAAACTTTAGTTTAAGCTTACTATAACAGTTCGGTGCACCATCAAACATGGGGGACCAGTATAGAGCAGAGAGCCAAGGTCAGGATTTTTTCTACAATGAAAACAATGGAAACTCTTTGTATCTTGTTCGAAGACCAAACCTAGAAGAATCACTAACCAAATTTATGGCAAGAATCGTAACAAGGCCATTAAGAAAAACTCGAACATAATCAAGAGATTTACGATTTTTAGCGTCCACTGATGCAGCAATAAGAACCAAGGGCTTCGATTAGTACTTGGAAATACAAATCGGCAGATGAGCAAGGTCTTGCAAGAAGAGGGGTTTGGAAGCCCTAACAGCTCAATAAGATAAAATCTCGAGAGCATGTCAAATCGATCTCAACTGCTAAAGCTAATTTTTCTGGGATACGCGCGTATTGGATGTGGTCCATACGCGTATTCGACACACAAAACATGAGCATTATGTCTAAAATAGTCCCATTTCCCAAGACGACTGCTGAAAACTTTGTGCTGTGATGATTGGTGAGGAGTACGAGATGTGAAGATTCTCGGATACTATGATCACACCTTGCTTTAGAAAGAAGAATACCTAGGGAGCTTTACTTTGCCTTGTTTTATTCATAATATCTGTTTTGATAAAGCTTTTGTTGACCTAGGAGCAAGCGTGACCGTTATGCTATTTTCTACCTACACCCACCTTGGTCTAGGAATTTTATCTCACACTAGGTAAACCATCGAACTTAGATGACCAGAACCATTAAGTAAATCAAAGGGGTATTGCAAAAAATGTTCTAGTAAGGATTCTGGGCAAATTTATTTTCATTTAGTCTTTTCATCGTTGGACCTTACCGAGGATGACGAAGTCCCCTTAATCTCGGACGACCATTTCTTGTTCAATGCCTATTCCAAGATTGATGTCTTTAAAAGAAAGATCACCTTAAGGGTCGGGGAAGAAAAACTTGTTTTCAAAAGTATTAAGCCCGCCGCTAGCATAATAAAAAGGGTCTTTGTGATAAAAAGTATTGATTAAAAAATGTAGCTTAGAGAAGAGGGTGATAAACCATTCGACCCAACTTATGGTAGTTACATAGAATTAAATGATTTAGACACACCTCTACAACCTAAAACGAATCAAGATGTTTTTGAGCCAACTTTTTTTAAAACCAACTATTATAAAATGAAATTTTCTTGTGTAATCGGGTATAAGTATGTTAACGCTGACCTCCTCCCTTCCTTGCCCACTAACTTAATATCTAAAAACTTTTATTATTCCATAATTAAGGACAAAAGGGATAGTCATGCCAGAACTTTGATCGATATACCTGTTGTTGGGAATTATATTTGAGTTGATAAGACAAAACAAGAATGAAACAAGATGGAAACAAGAAGGACCAAAGTTGTCATTGTGGGATTCTACAAGATGTAGGAGATAATGAAGATTTGGTCAAAAAGAAGATAAAGATGAATATTAATGAGAAGATAAAGAAGAATATTTAATTGATTTACTCATTAATATCTTTTAATAGTTTCCATGTAAAGCCTTGACTCCGTATGCTATAAAAGGAGGTCCAGGCATATTGTTTTTATCATCTAACATAGTTAGAATAACAGACTTCTCAATGAGAGTCTAGCAAAAGCATGTGTGTGTACACGTTTAGTAGTAGTTAGTTTATTAGTTAGTTGGGTGCAGTCTTATTATTCTAATTAAATTTATGAAGGCTACAAAGTTTGTAATAAAACCTTGTTGAATAACATTAATGTTCTTATTATCCCGCTGCGTGTTAATGTTATTCGTAAAACTAATCCTAGATGGGCTAAACGATTCTCAACATGTGGTATCAGAGTCTGGTGGCTCTTGATCTAGGGTTTATACAAGGTTGTTAGTCGTATTTTATTTTATGGCTTTAGTGTTTATGATGTTTGGCAGGAGAAGATGATCAAATAAAATTAGGGTTCCTAACAAACCCTAATATGCTAAGCATGAAGTGTTTAAAAGGCTGTCATCAGGTCGTGATTAACAATTATCAGGTTCTCGACTCAAACCCTAATTCAAAGTAGATGGCAATCAGGTTTGTGTGCTTATAAGGTTTATATAATGATGAAAGCAGTAGGTAGACACCATGATCGTGTTTATCATTAACAACCCTAAGCAGCAGGTCGTTGATGTTGTGATCATAGTAAGATTCAAGGTATGAGTTTCTGATCTGGCGCTATTATCTGATGAATTGGTCATGTTTGTTTATTAAGAATGGAAACGTTTCATAAATTTGGAAGTTATCATAGGAAAATTAGTTATGATTCGTGGAATGGGATATGATTTAAAGGTATTGTGCTTAGTTCCCATAATAACTTCCTGTATATCTATTAGAAAGCCTTGTTACATAGTACTGCTAGATCGTGGTTAGTAATGTTATGTTACATCCTTTGTGCTACCAAGGTACTGCTACTCTTTATTTCAACTGACATGGGTTAAACTAGTTGCTCATTATTAGATTTCTAGTCGAAGTTTATCTTTGGGATGTCACGAGTGTACAATGAAAGTTAGTACTGCTCGTTGTAGTATTAATACTGCTCACGTATAAGTTTGTACTGCCAAGAATAGTGACAGCTTAGCAACGAAATAGTGACAGATTATGTGTTACAAAAGCATAGAAGGAAAGAATAAGTATTACATAAGATGAAAATTAATACAACTGGCTTCATAGCATAGTTGGTTATGAGGGCGTTGTTATGTAATTGTTCCTCAGGTCAGACGTTCGAACCCCACATATGGCGTTTATTTTTTTTAGCAGGTCAAACAATACAAGCCAAATGAGGGGTCTATGGGTTGTTTGCTAAAAGATTAAATATGGAACATATGTTTATATATTGGGCCCAAGATGAATTTGTCCTGCTGTTTAATATTGTTCGATGATTTAGTGCTGCCCAACAGAAGATTTCTACTCTTCAAGTTTACTTTAAATACGGTTAGTTACTACGAAATTGGGTTGTGTGTCAAACATGATGGGATTAACTCATGGGCCAGATATAATTCATCATTTGGAGTGGATGGATTCAAATGTTAATGGGATGAGTGGGCTAGTACAAAAGATACATGGGCCGATTGGATTTAGCTATACATGAATGTTGTTATTGGGCTGTTTAATAAGTGTTGCCATTACATGTTAATACTGCCACGAGTGATTACTACTGGTTGAGTTCAAATTCATATTAGTATTGATGTTTGTTACTACTGCTCGTTGGATTCTGGATGTTTGTACTGGCAGTTAATACTGCTAGGTATTTTCAAGTATTAGTACTGCTGGGCTTATTTTTAGTACTGCCAGAGTAATTTATACTGCTAGCTTTGTTCGACATGGGACAACAGACTTGTTTGGATCTCGGACAGAACTGAAATTATTTCAGTTTATTATTATTGATTTTATGGCTCGCTTTTGGAGATTTATTAAAGAGGTGATTACGAAGACAATTGAATATTGCTTAATTTGATGTTGTAGTTGAGTTTCACAGTTGCTGTGTTCTTATCATATCTTAAAGTTGTCAGTTGGCTTTAAAGATAACTTGTTCGTGCTTAAATGGTGTTGACAAAGACTTGACAAATCTAGCAAAGGTGTGTGATTTTTCTTATGGTGCTCAATGCTTACATTTGCTATCACTTTAAGGAGTTACGTTGTAGTGCTCAGTGTCTCATTGAGGATGAGGATTTTGTCAAGAGATTGCGATCTACTTATATTTTGGTCTTGGTATGAGTTCGACGTCACGTGGATAGTGCAAGACATAAGACCGAGTTGGGAATTCTAACTTCTCATCAAATTCGTTATACTTAGTTTTCTTTATCAGTGATCACTACATAGAGCCTACAGAGTTCGAGATTCAAGAGATGGTAAACATATGGGTTTCAGGGGAAGCTTATTGATTAAATGTTTAACCATCTACATGCACCACTTGAGGTTGCATATCTACTGAAGACCCCTACTTGATTTTAACAAAAAGGGGAAGAAGTTTTCATTCGTATATTAACTTCAGGGGAAGTTTGTGCTTATTTGGTTTTGTCATTATCAACTAAGGGAAGATTGTTGGGAATTATATTTGAGTTGATAAGACAAAACAAGAATGAAACAAGATGGAAACAAGAAGGACCAAAGTTGTCATTGTGGGATTCTACAAGATGTAGGAGATAATGAAGATTTGGTCAAAAAGAAGATAAAGATGAATATTAATGAGAAAATAAAGATGAATATTTAATTGATTTACTCATTAATATCTTTTAATAGTTTCCATGTAAAGCCTTGACTCCTTATGCTATAAAAGAAGGTCCAGGCATATTGTTTTTATCATCCAACATAGTTAGAATAGCAGACTTCTCAATGAGAGTCTAGCAAAAGCGTGTGTGTGTACACGTTTAGTAGTAGTAGTAGTTAGTTTATTAGATAGTTGGTGTAGTCTCATTTATTCTGATCAAATATAATGAAGGTTTCAATGTTTAGTAGTAAAACCTTGTTGAATAGCATTATTGTTCTTATTATTCCGCTGCGTGTTAATGTTATTCGTAAAACTAATCCTAGATGGGCTAAACGATTCTCAACACCTATTTTCGTCAGAAGTTTTTCTATTATTTCAGGTTTTACCATCATTGACGATGATGATATGACAAAAGACATTATGCTCGGCATGAGATTTTGCAGTAAGTAATCGCTCATGCCAAACAAGTATGAAGGAAATTCTGCTGTCTCTGAGAGAATATTTGCGAGCAAATCATGGAGGAAGAATGTTGAAAAGAAAAAGGTTAAACTTAAAGACCAGCTGAAGCAAAAGTGCTTCTCGGGAGACAACTCAGTCATTTTAATTGTTTTCACATTTTAATCGTTTGTTGCACGAGTCTGTCTTCCCAGACACTCTATTCGGCGTATCGAACCACTCTGGATACGGCATATAGAGATGTCTGGACGTTATCAGTTTTTAAAACCAAATATTTAATTTTTAATAATTTAATTGTTTCCACAGGAACAATACGGCGTATCCTAGGGTTTGGGATACGACGTATTGATCCCTGTACAGTTGTGTATTTAATTGTTTTCTTGTACCATTGAAGCGAGATAGAATTTGCACTTTTCTTCTAATCTTTTATACATGACCTTGCTGAAACTATGATATGGTATATGCTGAAAAAGACATGTGTTGAACTTATCCGGGCATGCTGAAGCCCTAGTCAACATACTTTTTGCTCAAGGACTCATCTTGGAGAATCATCATGAGCAAACAACCATTCAAGGAGTTTTTCGTTTCTAAATACAATTTTCCCTTCATATTTAAAATAAAAAAATTGTTTTAATCTATACAACTGAGGACGTTGTATAATTTAAGTGATGGGGATGGAGATTAGAACGTGCTTGTCTTGCTGTTTTATAAATAACATGCAATAGTGCCAAAAACGGTAAAAATAAAAAAATTCAGCAAGACTTTTTGTTAAAAATCACTAGTTACATTACCTAGCGCACTATAACCCTTGATACATATTGTGAGAATTAAGCCTATTCTGTTTCCAACTGTCTACTAAAATCCACAAAATTATGAGTGTGCCGGTGATGTAGTGGACTTTAGAACTTGTCCTGGTATATCACTCGAGACCGCAATGATGAGTACTATGGATTTAGATGGAAGGACTGCTCAACTGATTAAATTTTAGGATAACCCAATTGCCTATTGTCGTAAAAATAACTAACTTCACCGGGTAGTCTATACGCGTGTAACCCTTGTTACTCTCATTTTTTAGAGTGAAATCCCTAGAACACTGTTGAGCCTTTCCTTCTTTTTCTACCACCATATTTATATGTTTCGTTACACCTTTGTACCTTAGCCTACCGTGTAGATTAAGCCTATTTTAATCAATGTTGCTAGTTGCTTTCGTGTAAAGTTTTGTATTTCTTGTGTCAAAGTGAAATTTTTCTATCTCTGTATGTATAGGAAATTGCACAATGCTATGGGAAAATTTGTAGCTAGTAGTTCGCTACTTTGCATTATGAATCGTGTTTCGAAGTAAGAGGAGTAATACAAGGAAAAGATTATCCGGATGAATTATGAAAGTGAATACGGTGGAATTAAATCGAGATCTATGATATATGTTTTAAAAAAAAATGGAAAAAGAGAAAAATCAAAAAGAGAAGGAAGAAAAATAGTCAGTTTAAAAGAAGTTTATATCGAAGGAATCACTTGAAAGGATCGATTATTCGTTGATACATTACAAACATCAACGATGTAAAGTCTTGTAAAAAGTGGCCGATATCACCACTTATGTAAAAGTATGTAAAGAGGGGATGTAAGGGAAGTTGACCGTTATGGGAATGCCAACTTAGGTTGTCTTTGTCATTTCTGTGATCAAGGCGTCTGTCTATATGTTCGATTCTTTGGCATGGAACGGTCAGGGGAAAGTTACTAGCAACCGTACCTTATTTGTTGGCTTTAATATATTCATTTTATGAATTTTATTTAACAACAATTTACTTCTCATTCCTAGCAATTAACCTTAGGTTTTACTCGAATGAGGTGGGAGTAAGTCATGCATGTCTATTCTGTCGTTACGGCACTGTAATGATGTGATTTAGCCGCCTGTTGGTTTTATTATTTTAGTGAATAACTAGCAAGGTTCCAACCCTATATATTCTTCATCCTTTTAACCGCTAGTTAAACACCAAACATGGATGTGTCCTCTCATGTATTATGTCTATTCTGTCATTACGGCCGTGTATGTACGATACATCTGCCTTGTTGGTGTGGTACTTATGTTGAAAGACTGATGAATGATCAACCGTAAGCCTTCTTAACCCAATTTAGCTTTTGACTTGTTCTTCCTTAGCTTTAACGATGGAGATGTGTATCCTTGCCAAGCCTATGATATTTTTTTCGAAGCTAATCCACGACCGAGCAATTTGAGCGTACTACTTAAATGTTGCACCCTAGATTAGTTGAGTGATCTGAGTGTTTTCATTTCCATATTTCGTGAGGAGCTTGGTTATGTACAGGTGATTAGGACAAAACGATGCTTAAACAGAAAATCCTCAACCTTGGTTAGGACAAATTTTCATAAACTAAAACTTTTTGTAAAGTTTACTTGAGGACAAGTAGGATTCAAGTGGGGAGATATTTGATGACATCAAATAACGTCACTTTATTTATATTCATTTATCCCATCTATTTTGCCCACTTTTATATAATTATTGCATATTGGTACTTAATTGCTTAAGTGTGATAAATGCAGTATTAAGCGGACCGTGTTTTGTGAAGACAAGCTAAAAGGCGCATAATTTGGAGCTAAAACAAAGATATTTGAAGATTGCTGAAATTTCACCAATACGCCGTATCCAACTTAAGAGATACGGCGTATCTGCGGTCAAGACTATAGACAACGCGTTAGACCAATTCCCACTACAACGTAATTCACTTGTCTACCATACGCCGTATGCTATGAAGATAACAATTGGAGGATATAGTAAATTCAATGTAAATTAGAATGATTACTAAAGTTTATTATGAACATAGCGCGCACTCCAAGGAATCCAGCCCAATATGCCGTATCGACCTTGCTGGATATGGCGTATCGAGTCTTTTTCAGACACTATAAATAGAAGACTCAAAAACGAGTTTTCAGTGTGCAATATCATATTCTTTATACCATACTCACTAAAGACGAATTTTAGAAGAGAAGATCAGCCACCAAGGTCAAGCATTGATCACGAATCCATAGAAGACATCGTGTAATTTTTACTCTCTTAATCGTTCAATTTTAATTGTTTGATTATGCTTGTATAATTACAATGGTTGTGGGCTAATACCCTCGGGTATTAGCCATCTTAATGAAAGTTTAATGTTTGGTTTGTTTTAAAATCGATTTCTTAATTTATCGTTGATTGTTTAATTATGTTTATCACCTCATACTTGTTTATGTGTTTGAATATGCGACCTATCATTCAACTGGATCTAGTGATACGGACCAAGTAATCTAGATACCAGGATAGCTCTCCATATCGTGTTTCATATTACTGGACCAATAGGATCACAAATAACGTTCTGTCTTTGTCTTTGAATTATGAGCTTAGTTGGACCGGTAGGTGACCCATTTATGTTTCAGCAATCATGCTCTTAATTAACTGATAAAGATTTGAATAGTGGACTACCAGTATATGAAACACCGTCAAACAATAAGTGGGTAAAGTCTCATTGGGCTAGGGTTTTAACAGGATCACCACTACTTTGATTCCCTAAGATAGATTATAATTAAACTAAAGGATGTTTTATGTGGATGCGTTAATTGTGACAGGATTAATCATGTCTAGGTCTTAGGATGATGTCCCTCCTAAGTCTTAAGAATGATATGCCGCTTCAAGATAAGTAAATCATCGCACTAAAACAAACAAACCAGCATTGAACCGGATTTAATATGGCTAATACAGTTTTCTATCATTTGGCTTGTACCGCTTTTCTATCTTCTGATTTTCTTCTTTTGTGTTTATTGTGTATTGAATTGATATTTGTTTCCACCAAACCTGTGCCAGTCTCTCAGGCAGGAAACCCCCATATAATTAGACAACGCATATAGCATAGGTTTAACCAGTAAATATACTAATTAAAATACTGATAGAATATATGATTAATGTTCCACTCTTAGTGTTCGACACCCCACTTACCGCGAAACTCCATCTTGACCGGGTACACTGCTCGTTAAAGTGTTGTTTTAGATTTGTCGGCTAAATATAAATGTAAAAGTTGATACTCAAATAATTGACCTTACACGACAGCACATCAGGTTTTTGGCGCCGCTGCCAGGGAGTGAAATTAATTAAACCTTATTCTTATTAGTATTTCTAACCATTAGTTAGTTTAGTTTAGTGTAATCTAATTAATTAATTCTGTTTGAATTGTGTGTTTAAATTGTTTGTTTAAATTCCTGCATTGTTTATTCTTGTCAATACGACGTATTCAGTCCACTGAATACGGCGTATTAGTCCATTTGATCTTTCTCTCCATTTCAAGTTGATTACATGTAAACATGGACGATCCAAACATCACCATAGAGGAATACATCAGACTTGAAGAAGAAAAAGCTCAAAGACATGGTCGAACGTTTAATTGGCAAACCGCTACGTTTGGGAAACTTGAAAGATATGAAGATGAGGACGATTGTTTCACCGACTTCAAAACTGAATTCCAAGCCATAGTCTTTGATAATACCTTAACGGCCGATACAACACTCCTATGTGAACCCACGGTAAGTCCTCCTAACGAAAACAAGATTGGTTTCAGAATATCATTAGACGAATCCAACGACGAAGATTACATGGTAAATTTTTGACGAAAATTCATTTTCTTACAAAATAATTTCTATTAATGATTTAAAAAAGGATTCAGAAAATGATGAAATACTCAAGCCTTCATCACCCAAACCTACGGTCGATTACTTAGATGATTTAGACTTCTTTAATGATTTCGAAAATGAATTCCCAGGCATTGTTTATAACGATGGTTTAACGTCTAAACCTGATCTTAAAATTAAACCTTTCGTAAGTTCTAAGCGTGTCAATAAATTTGAAACATCATTGTCTGAATATGATAAAGACAATGTTTTGCACTTTAATGATCTATTCAACATTATTTATCCCGATGAATTAAAGTCGGAAAAAGACAATGATGATAATGATATCGATATAATAGAGTGTTCAAAGGGAAATGAAATTACACATTGGTTGAATGGGATTTCTGAAACAAGTCACGATAAAATCATTAAAACTTTAAGAATGGGAAGTTTTGTCATAAACTTAAAAATAAATATCGTGATTTAGAATTATTGCATAAACGGCATGCTGTTCTTTCTCATTATAAATTTGTATGTGCCGTTTGGCATTCCTTTCGACCCTAAGCGGTATTACAAGGATGGTTCTCATAAAAAAATTACGGAGGCCAAGGTATGTTTTCCTTTATTAAAACTTTGAAAAGTTGGTCTCCATACGGCGTATATAGGTATACCTATACGCCGTATCAATTTAATGTCTGATACGGCGTATCGGACAAATCCCTATACGGCGTATCCAACATGGGTATAAAAACCTAGCTAAATACACCGGATCATTTTACACATACACTTTTACTCACAAGCAAATTTTTTTTACCGCGCCCTAAAAACTTGAAACCCAATCTACTTCTTGCTATATCATCTAGATCCTAACACACGGTATGTTTTTAATCCTTTCCCTTATTTCTTTTTCGATTAGGAATTAGGGTTAGGGTTTAGATTTTCGAATTAGGGTTTATATGACTGTTATATGTTCCCCCCTCCTTTTAGATATTAGAACTCAGTAAACATAAGCGTTGATAATATTATTAAGTTAAAATGGGTAAAATATGGGAAAACCCCTTTTTCAATTTTAACTGCAGAAGCAATACGACGTATTTAGCTCATTGGATACGGCATATTGCCTCATTTTTACCTAAATTTTAAATGTCAATACGACGTGTCCAACGAATTGAATACGGCGTATTGATTTGATATTAGGGTCTATGTTTTAAACTCCCATACGCCATATCCTCTTGAATACATACGGCGTATTGACCTCAGACCTTTACATACGACGTATCCTTCTATAAATACGCCGTATCTACGCTAACACAGCATGGTTTCTGTTTACTAATCTGGTTAATTTTTCAGATATGGCACCATTACCCGCTGCTGATCAGAGACACCCTTGGCTCAGATACCAGATTGAAGAGTACACCGAGGGGATTAGACATAGTTACGAGCAAAGGCTCGAGATGATATGGAGCAGACCGGTTAACCGGGTTCATGTGTTAGACTTTGAGGGCTTAACTCCTGAGATGAGGCAGGATTTGGCAGGGGCAACAGGTGTTCGTGAGTCACGCTTGGAGGAGACTATTTGGGATCCGAGCACCTTTGGTCCGCGAGTTCATTCTGGAGTTTCTTAGTATAACACCCCGTGTTTTAGAGTCATGGACGCCGTCAATAAAGCAACTATGTATTTTTAGTATTGTACGCGTTTGCTTTAAATCGTAATCGTTAAGTTAAATCGCGTAAGCTAAAAATTATCGTTCAATGTAAACGGGCATCAAA
>BQNB010043769.1:0-45308 GCA_026074375.1 Tanacetum coccineum | reverse complement strand
TGGGGTCCGTCCCCACGGTAAGACTAACGGTTTTCATTTAATTGTGCAGGAAATCATCTCACTTCTCTTGCTCTAGTACAAGATCTAATGCTCAAATCATTCGGGAACTCGACCCGACATATAATTTAAGTTCTATTCTAAACCCTACACTAATTTTGTACTAACAGTTACGGTGCTTATATGTGGACCAAATACGTCGCTAACGATGGAGAGGATACACCTCTTATGGCCGCCGTTTAATCAAATGTTGCTGATGTTGAAACGCTATTTTTTACCTTTTTTAATGGCAGAAAACAGGTTAGAAAGTGCTTTATTTTTCATTGTTAAAAGTAATATTGTGTACCAAGAGCCATTAAGATATATGTGTACTTTTGTCTAGAGGGTTGCAAAGAAAAGAGTGCTTCAAAAATAAAAACAACGTGTTTAGATCTATTTGATGGCGAGGGTGCTGCTACTTCCATTCTCTGTTAATTCCTTTTAACATAAGCAACCTGATAAAGGGTTCACGTAAAATGCATCTTCTGAGCGAAACCATTGAGTCCCTTTTGTCACTGTGATTGGACATTTTCTATTCCTTGGTCAGCGTTGCTCAAATAGGTTAGAAATTGATTTATGAATGGACCACTTTCGGATTAAGTTTTATTTATAATCGGTCAAATGGGTTACAAGTTGGTGCCAAATGGGTAAAGAACAAGTCAGTAAGGCATGAAAGTCGCCCATGATATCATAAATAAATACATTGTACTCCTACTCCATACCACTCATTTGCAGACTGTAGTAGAGGATACAATTTAGACAACTGTTTCAGGTATTTCATAATAAAATTTATGTCATGTGTATTTCTATGTATGTGATATTATAATTAAATAATTGTTTGTTATAATTATTTGATTCTTTCTTTGGTTATGTGTACACTTGCATCTTTCCTTTATATGATGCTTCCTTGACTAAGGTAAGCGTGCGTCATTTCTCTTAAGTTAGGTTCAACTTAAGAAAAGGGAAGTATCTTTGATGATGTTAACAGGCTACATAGGTCATGTCTTGCTAATGTTGCTTTTTTTATCTTTGTAGGTTCAACTTCCTCGTAAGTTATCCTATAAATTGGGCCGTTCTTTGTTCAACAAAGCGGATGCTGGGAAAGATCAGGTTATATTCGTGTCAAGTGTGTATATGTATCTCATAAATTTGTATGACTGTATCTGTTATAATTTAAATGTGTACCTTAATTGACAGTGTGTGTCTAGCAGCATGGAAAATGTGCAGAAGGTATTTTTTTCTCTATTTAAGTTTGTGTATTGAACTCTTTTTAAATGATGATGATTTGACTTTTCACATCTTTGTCTTCAGAAAAATGATGATGATTTTGTGGCAACTGAGTATCTTAATGAGTATAGCAGGTATGCATTTTTTCATACTTCAGTGAGTAGTGTGCCATGATGATGGTACATAATTATACAATCTTACTAGGGGTATTTGAGTTTTCTTTTAACGCTAATGGGTCAATTAGGCAAAATAGGCTTTTCAAAAAGGAAAAAGAGGCAAGATAGAAGAAATTTGGCTAAAAAAGAAGCGCCCCGAACATTAAGTAATTGTATTATTCACAGACACACACAAAAATGTTATTCTAATATTTGTTTTTACATATTTATAAATGAAATTATGAAAAGAAAGAGATGAAGCTGGGCAACCCAACATGGCGTAACATATTTAAACTGTTAGCGGGGGTAATGGGTTAAATCAAAAGATTAGATATAAGGGGAACAAGTCAAATGGGTCAAAACAGGTTGAAAGCCGTTCAAAATCCATCGTTGTTGCATAGGTTGAAATGTTCAAATTCAAGTTTAAGTTTTTCATTTGGTTTGTTTCTTAGTTTATGGGTAAATTTAGAATCATTTTGTTTACATTTCATTGCGGCATGCAGTTTGCAATCTGATTACGTGTAGAATTGATTTTTGGATCGGGTAAATGCTCTATTAGAACTCGAATTTAATCTGCATTGTGTGATTTGAATATTTTCGGTTAGATCCTATATTTTACTCACGCGCACTAGCATGGGCTAACTTAGTCGCAACATCAAGCGCAAACCAAGAAGCATCAGGGACAACCCACTAACTGTAGGCCTACCACCACTAACATTCGCCCCTTCACTAAACATATCTGCATACGAACCACCCTCATACTGCGAAATCGAAGTAGTAGCAGGTCGTGTAACCACATTCCTAGCAGCCAGATAATGCACCTTCCCCTCTTAATAGTTCTGCGCACCACAGACCATCCATCCAACGGCTTACGCGCACCCTCATCAATATAGTTAATAATTAGTTGGTACAAGTTTGTGATTCAGTCAATAATCAGCTTTTAATGTTTCGATAAAAACGTTCTGCTTTTTGCATTTGATTATTTAGCTTTGAATGATTATTTAGGTTGGCTACTATTTTTATTTGTTTTCTTGATCTTTTTTTGTTCCAGAATTTCGTTGCTGCAGCAGGTCAGGATCAAGACGCTCCATCACCGGCCCACGGCTATAACCCTTACCCTGATCATGCTCCTGCTTATCCATTTGAACAGCCGCCTGCCGCCCATGCAAACAGGTTGGTTTTTATGTTTTTGGTCTTTTTTTAATTTTGGTTTTGGTGTTTACATATATTTGGGATGACACATGGTGGTATGTGATCAAGTGAGATAGTGACAGTTAGGATTATGCAACGTCAATTATTGTGCTTGCCATTCGCTGATAATAGGGAGTGTTTGGATAAGCATTTTAGAATAGGCTGCTAAAATGTTCTCACAAATAACATACTTTTGAGGGAGGAGTCGTGCTTTCCGATGTGCCATATTCATTTTAATACAATGGACAGGTGAGGGTTGTTTAACGGGTTAAAGGGGTTCCAGTCGAACCCGCCGTAACCCGGTTGTTTATGATGATATCTTTAAAAACATAATATGGAATGGGTTTAATGTCTGGGTTTGAGACTAGGCGTTGGTTTATGTTTTAGTCTCTAATTATTATACAACTAAGTTATGGAATGGGTTAGTGTCTCGAGTTTGAAATGTGAAACTGGTAATGATTTTGCAGCTTTCAATATTTTATTTATAGTTAATAATTATCTGAATAATCTGCAGATACTAGGAGAATGAGAAGGTCCGACTAGACTACATGCCAGTTCACATGAATACACTTGATGACGAGGTCAAGACTTTCCCACCAAAGGCTTGAGTATATTAGATACTATTTCACAATAATTTGCTCCTTTGCTTTGTGAGGTTACCAATACCAAAAATTGTTATGAACTGCCAATTTTAACCTGCACATAGGCTGTCCTTGCAAAAACTCAGAATGTAGTTCTGTTTGTTTTGTTGTTTTTAGACTTAGAAATTAATGGTTTGTATTTTGAATTTACTTTAAGTTGATAGCATCCACCTGCACATACACGACACAAGAATAATCGCCAACGCCAGCTAGACGTCCCGCAGCAGAGCGCGGGCAGCCATACTTGTTTGTATTAATTTGGTATGTAAATTAGAATTAGGTGTATTAAAGAATATACATATGCATGCATTGTTCTTTACATTTGGACATCATTAAACGTTTTATAGAAGACACACATCTTCAAAACCAAAAGGAATTCTAGCCCAGTGGTATGTAAGTCAACCACATATATCCAATTATCTGTATTGGTTAATCTTTAAGAACATTTTTTACACCCTTTTGTAGTTTTTACCTTAGTTCAATTCATGGATTCGTGAGAAGGATATTTAAAATAGTTGGCAAGTATGATTAATGGTCTATGGACAATAACATCCAAAACATCCCTCTAGTATTTCATGTGATTTTACAAATGAATATTAAAATGGCTCCAGATAAGTACCAGTCAAATTAACGACCACACATACAGAACTTAGCATAATGTAGTTTTGTTTTCATTTATGCTTTTATAGATTGAAATAATGAAATATACATCCTAGATTCAAATAATGAAATACCGGAGCCATGTTTTGCATGACAATAAGAGTAAAAAACTGGAGCCATGTTTTGCATGACAATAAGAGTAAAAAACTAGATACATAATCATATAAAAAAGGAGGGCATGTGAACTTGAAGAAGAAGCAGCCTCTATCAGAGAAAGAAAGCGTTGCCTCCGCTGCGTTAGCGCATCCGTTTTCTGTGCTCGTTAGCGCCTTCTTTCAAGCTGGCATATGGCCAATAGGAAAAAATACACAACCAATGAAAAATAGGTGATACAGAACATTCAACCCTACATGGATGAACTTTGTCGTGTTTAAGGGTCACCAACTCCATACAATGGGTCATAGGGAGAACCAGGAGTCCAGGGAAAATCTAAGCAATACCCTTCACCCAACTCACGGAATGTTAAAATTCCTAGTTCCGGGAGGAAAACTCACCTATGAAGCAGCAAGATTATCCCACTACGCGAGTGGAAACGATGGTCTCAGGACCGAAAGCACATTCATGTGAATCCCACTTAAGATCTATTCCATTTAGCTTGCAAAAGTTAAGTTACTTTGATAAATCCTAAAACAGACTATGGAAAGAACTTTGTGAATACTAAAGAGTAATGCGGAATCTACTCTTTGATACGTAGAAAATACTAATTGAAACAGTAAACTGTATGACTAATGATAATCACGAAAAGCTCCAATATTATTATTATTAATAATACGAGACTCTTGTGTAGTACTAGGTTTACAACCTTGAAGCAATGTATATAAAACGTATGAATGTATATACAAACCATTAATCTAGGATCTCTATTTATACGCTAAGACTAAGGAGTCCTTTACAAGATAACTACAAATCTTCTATAATGTTAAACTTATACGTATCTTTCTAACTATATAGAATATACTCTGAATAAGTCAATACAAATCTCTTGACACGTCTTTAATCTTTATGCAGCAGTCTTAAGTCCTTCAACAGTATTAAGTTAGTACTAGCAGTACTAACTTTCTTCTAGCAGTACTAAATAGTTAGTACTGACAGTTGTATCTTAAGCAGTACAAAGTCTTTGGCTTGGCAGTACTAAGTGAAATGAGTTTAATTCCCAACAATTCACCCCTAAACTTGTGATTTACCTTCAAATCATCAAGTTTGTGAATTAAACCTTATTCTCCGAGAGGATTCTTCCAAACACTTCATCTTCTTGGTCTTTCAATCTGCATGAATATCTTCCTAAGAAGTTCTCTGGACATCTCATTATTTTGTTCCACCAAGAGCTTTGCAACTAACATATGTGTAAGAACACCTTTTGACAAAGGATATTCCCTTTCAACCAACATGTAGATATCCACTCCATCCTTTATAGATACATGATGCACTCCATATATATCATACAATCTGTTAGATATTAGAAAAAGACTCGGTCACCCCGTGTATTTTACTGTTTTATATAGCTCGTAGTTTAATAGTTAATAGTATGTTTTTCAGTTTTAAGTCGGGTACAAATACCCGGTTTATTGTAAGTACTATATATAGCCTCTTCCAACTTTGGAAGAGGCAAGCTAGTCATAATTCATTTTACAAAAGAAAACACTTTCTCTCTCTAGACATTCTCTCTCTAGTGTTTCTCTCTCTAAAACTAGCCCGATCCAAGAATCGAACCCGTGTTATGATAAAGGATATACCACAATTGGTATCAGAGCTTATGGGATGATTAGATCGTGTGTATGTGCGAATTTTTGCTTGATTTAGCTCGAAAAGTGTGCCATAGAAAGTTCTAGCTCGTTTTTAAAGATCTCCGAATTTTGTTGTTTGTAATGATGAAGTTTGGGTGTTTCTAGTTGCTATTACCTTGTGGTATTGTGTTGTGCAAACGAAATCAAGCAAAATCGTTCAAAAGGGTGATTTATAGGTGATTTTGTGTGAAAAACGTCGTTGTTCTTCGTGGAGAGTTGCCAGAATTTCTTCACGGCGGTTTGGTGAAAAATAGTATTTTATTGAGTAGGTTACCAACCCTCTGACACACGGCGGGTTGCTTAAGTGGCGAGTTGCTCAAGCGGCGAGTTGTTACTAAGCAGCGGTTTGCTTACCGGCGGTTTGAATAGGCGGCGAGTTGCTCAAAGAGGCGAGTTGTTAATACTTTCTTCTGCTTGTAACCTCTATGCTAACTCTTCATCAGCTTTAATTCTAGCTTGTATATCTTCCCATTCTTCAATATTGAAATAGCTAGTTGCTTCATGTACCCTGGCAATCCTCTGCCTCTCTTCTTCATCAAGTTGTTCTTGCAATCTCAAAGTTGTCTCTAGACCAAGTCTTTCTTGTTCTTGTTGCCTTTTTGTCTTGATCATATCCGATTCAGACTCTTCTATTATACCTTTACCTTTATCTTTTGTCTTTGCTTCACTCCTTTTGATGTACACTAAACTTTCAGCAGCAATATCATCAACAGAATCACCAGCAGTTTTAACTTCAGGGCTGGCAGTACTAATTTCTGCACCAGCAGTAGTAACTGGTACATTAGCAGTGGTAAAATCTGTACTAGCAGTAGAAACACCCATCTGTACCAAAGTAATCCCCTCATCTTCATCAATTTAAGCAATTTTCCTCCCTTGTTTGGAAGGATCCTCTAGAGCCAAAATATTTGAATCTGAACCTTCTTCATCTGAGAGAACCAGTTTGAGTTTTCTTCTTGACTTGCTGAGCTTATCCTTTTTCTCCAACCTCTTCACCTTCTTGATAAGCTTTGTAAAAGCAGCACCATAAACGTTCTTTGTTTACGTCAAGTCTGTCTCTAAAGCTTCAACTCTGTTTGATAATTTTGTAACCAAATCCATCAATTCATTGTGTTGCATTCTGCCCTCATCACTTCCAAGTATGTTAACTCTTGGGAGACGTGAATCATGGGGCATGGTAGGGGTCTTATCAATGTTACCACTCCCCTGTCCTGCTTTTAATTCAGTGACAGTAGTGGCAGCCCCTCCATTTCTAACATCCACACCCGTGGAAGCAGTCGCATCTGCTACATTGGTCTGTGTAGGAGATCTAGGCTGAGAAACCACAGATTCTTGTCTGGTTATTCTCCTAAAGGTTGATTAAATTGGTAGTTGTGAGATTGGTAGAGCACTGGTGGGTGTCTGATGGGACTCAACTGGGTGTGTTGATCCTTCACCCTATAAAACTAGGCCCTTAACAATCATTGTAGGAAACAATGGAATTTCCACCTCAGTATAACCCTTAGAAGCCCTCCTCATATTGCTAAAAAGTTTTTGTGTATGGGTAGGAGAAATATAAGTTCTTTTGTGAGGTAGAAGCAGTTTCTTGTGCTTGTTCAAAAAGATTTGTATAAATCTTGGATACATTATAAATTTATTCTTACTATCCAAGTTTTTCACCATACTATCAAAAATCAATTTAGAAAAATTAAAAGTTCTGTTTGTGGCCAAGCAAATGATAACAGTTGCTATATTGCTACTAAATTTTTCCCAAGCAGTTTTCTTAGAGCTTAAACAATGAAGGATGGTATGGATCAAAAATCTCCATTGAGGGGAAAAATGTCCCTTTCGAAAGGTCAATTTGTTAGAATTGGACACATATCCCATAAGAGCAAGTTGTTCAAAAATTTCAGTAGTAGGCAAATTACTAATACCATCAGAATCTTCTAACTTAAGATGCCTCCTAATAGATGCCTTAGTAACAGTCTTAACTTTCCCATCTATTGTAGCAGTTATTTCCATTTCTCCATTATCAAGTGTGCTTGCAGTAGCAGTTTGCCAAAACTGTTGAATAAGAGAAACATAGATAGTAAGATTTTCAGTAAGAGCATACCGAATGTGACTTGTATTGAGAAAATCCACTATTTGATGAAATCCTTCACTGCCCTCTGTTTTCTTTAAGTAAGCGACCATGTTGTGTGTGTCACAGAACTCCAAATTAGCCATGTTGTCTGGGTTAGGTTCATTTATGAGAGTATGTGTGTTTGGCAAAGTCAATTGAGATTATATAGAGAGCACTTAAGGTTTTGATTGGACCGACTGAATAGAATTGGATGTTTATCGTGAATAAATCTTATGAGTTAAAGAAAGTTCATGAATTATCCAATTTAAGGAAACCTATAAGTGAAGTAGTTGGCGGAAATATCTCAACGGCTATATTTAATTAAGAAAAATCTGTTATTCCCAAACAGTACTAACGGTAATCTAGCAGTACTAAGTTTAGCCTAACAGTACTAAGTAAAGCCCAGCAGTACTAAGTAATGCCCAGCAGTACTAAGTAATGCCCAGCAGTACTAAGTAATGCCCCAAGCTCTCTTTCTGTTTTTATTCTAACTTTATCTCTCAATTCTTTTTCTCACTGAATGATTATGTCTGTTTTTATTTCACACATCTCTCTTTCTGTTTTTGAACTCACTACATCTCTCATTTCTTTTTCTCATTTTTCTCTTTGTCTATTTTTGCTTTCTCTCAATTCTTTTAAACTCACTTTTTCTCTCTGTCTATTTTTTGCTTTCTCTCAATTCTTTTAAGCTTACTTTTTTCTCTCTGTCTGTTTTTATATTCTCTCAATGCTCTCAGTATTAATTATTAACCTAGGCATTAGAATTTATACTTTACAAGTATATGGTGGCCAACAACATTACTTGAATTATCATTTGCTGCTGTTCCATTCCTTTCATGCTCATTTGTGTTAATCTGCTGCATTATTATCACAATTAAAATCCATCTATAATTACTTCAGTGTTAAGAATTCCTATACTTGCAATAAGATATTGAACATCTGCCAACATACAAATGCTTTCTGTGAGCAATTTGAATCTGCAACATTATGATCAGTGTGAATCTTGATCACTTGAATTAATCTCTTCTCATTTGAATCTCTGATGAAGTGATGTCTAATCTCAATGTGCTTAGTCTTTGAGTGAAACACTAGATTCTTAACAATGCAGATGGTGCTTTCATTGTCAATAAAAATCTTAGTATTCATGAAGTTGTAACCATAATCCAACATTTGATTTTGAATACAGAGTACTTGTCCACAGCAACTAGAAGCAGCTACATGCTCTACTTCAGTAGTAGAGTTGGCAACTATAGTTTGCTTCTTGCATTGCCATGAAATCAATCTGCTTCCAAGAAATTGACAACCTCCTATTGTGGATTTCCTGTCTAAACTTGCACTAGCATAGTCACAGTCAGTATAAGCTTCCAAGTCAAATGATGAGTCCTTAGGATACGAAAGGCCCAATTTAAGTTGACCTTTCAAGTATATAAAGATTCTTTTCACAGCATGAAGATGTGAAACTTTAGGTGTGACTTGAAATCTTGCACAAGCACATACAACAAACATTATATCAGGCCTTGAAGCTGTTAGGTACATCAATGATCCAATCATTTATCTATACAAGTGAACATCAACATCTTCAGCTTTTGCATCCTTGAGCAATGGCGTTAGTCTCCATAGGTGTACTTGTTGTCTTTACAGTTGAAAAACAAACTTCTTCAAGATTTCATCTACATACTTGTCTTGACTGATGAAAATCCCATCATCTTTCTGAGTCACTTGCAGTCCTAAGAAGAATGTGAGCTCTCCTATAGAACTCATCTGGAACTTCGTATGCATCATCTTTTCAAACTCGGTACACATCTCATTCCTTCTAGACCCAAAAATGATATCATCTACATATACTTGTACTAGTAAAATATCACATTTGACTCTTTTAATGAATAAAGTCTTATCTATCTAGCCTCTCTGAAATCCATTGTCCAATAAATAGGTAGATAGAGTCTTATACCAAGCTCTATGAGCTTGATGTAGACCATATAATGCCTTTTCTACCTTATAAACTCTGTTAGGGAACTCTAGATCTTCAAACCCTAGAGGTTGACAGACATAAACTTCTTCTTCAATTTTGCCATACAGAATTGCACTCTTCACATCCATTTGGTACATAACAAAGTCTTTGAATGAGGCATAGGCTAAGAATAGCCCAATTGCTTCAATCCTAGCAACTGGAGCAAAAACCTTATCATAATATATTCCTTCTTCTTGAGTGTAACCCTGTGCAACCAGCCTTACCTTGTTTCTAATCACAATGCCTCTTTCATCTTTCTTGTTCCTGTAGACCAATTTTGTTCCAATGGCCCTCTTGCCATATAGTAAATCAACCAAAGTCCAAACCTTCTGTAATTTAAATTGTAGAAGCTCATCCTGCATTGCTTCTATCCAACTTGGATCTGTCAAAGCTTGAATCACCTTCTTAGGTTCTACTTGTGATAGAAAATAAGCAAATAGACAAGTATGAAGGTCTTCATGAGTTTTCCTTTTATAAACAGCACTAATAAACCCTTATTCATTAGAAGTTGAAGAATCCTAGTAATCTTTAATATTATGCAAGAACTAGAGAGAGAAGTGGGTTAGAAAGTTTCTAGAGAGAGAAAGATGATAATATTATTAAGTGTGTGAAAAATGAGAAAATATCCAAATTAGTCCATGTCTGCCTTGCACCACAACTTCATCATCATCTTAAATAGACAATCTCTCTAAATTAGGCATAATTGGATCATCACACATCTATAGACTATATTTTTAAGTAACAACATTATCTTTTATGCCAGCATAATTAACAATTTGAACTAGCATATTAATATTGTTAGTATCTACTATCATCATTTTCATCCTTCTCTTGATTAACTCTTGGCTTCTCTGTATTTGGAACCTCACTATCTTTATTCCTTGGATCTTCAGAATCTTTTTCTTCCTCCTCTGATGGTTTGAATCTAGCATCAAGAGAATCACATTTTTGTTTGGGGGGGTTTTTTTTTTTTAACCTTGGAACTAAAAGAGAATGATGGATCTTGAATAAAAAATGGTAGCAGTATGTAATATTTTCCAGGTAATATCTCCATTCTAGCTTTACCTGAACCATCACATGCTTTTGTACATGCATTACCATTAGACTGATTCCCCTCAACAACTGGCTCATACTTTATAGATTTTGTTAGAGCATCTATATCAAAAACCTAATTGGGTCCACTTCCTGCAATGTTAGGTGTATCCTCACTAAATTTGACATGCAGGTTCTCTTCTACTATCCTAGTTCTACAGTTGAATACTCAGAATGCTTTGCTATTGGTAGAGTATCATACAAAGAAACCTTCATCAGCCTTTCTATCAAACTTACCTAGGTGATCTATGGTGTTAAGGATTGTAACAGGACACCCAAATGGTCTCATGAAACTTAAGGCATGTTTTCTACCTAGGTAATCTATGGTGTTAAGGATTGTCATAGAACTGATTCATGACCTTATTCTTGAATTCAGTTCCATTGTCACATCTAATTACTTTCACCTTAAGGTCTATTAGATTTTCTATGTCTGTTATGAATGTTTTAAGGATTTCACTAGTTTTATCCTTAGTGGCTAAAAAGAAAACCCAACTAAACCTACTATAGTCATTTGTGATAACCAGGCAATACATCTTTTTCATTAGACTCTTTACAAATGTTGGACCAAACAAATCCATGTGCAACATTTGTAATGGTTGGCTGATTGAACTAGCTATTTTGGTCTTACAAGAAGCTCTATGTTGCTTTCCCTTCTAACAAGCAACATAAGTTTGATTTATTTCAAAAAAATTTGAAGGTAAACCTCTTACAAGGTTTCCCTTAACCAGTTTATTTATAGTTTTGAATATCAAACCCTACACTAGTCTTGAACTTATCACTTACTTGAATCTCTAACAGTTTGCTTAGATTCTTAGATGAATTTTCAAACTTTTCTAAGGTAAGTTTTAAATCATCTCTTTCTTTTTTAGTTTTTTCAAATTTCTTTCTAAGCTCTGTTAGTGCATTATCTCTCAAAATAACATCAGGTTTTAAAATCTTTATGTCCTCTTCAAACATAGCCTCATTCTTTTTATACACTTCTAGGCTAGCCTCTATAGATTCTAGACCTGCTTTATAAACTCCTACATTTAATTGAGACTTATTAAAATCTTTTGTCAGATTATCATAATGTTCTTTGAGAGTTTTATATGATTTTAAACATGCTTTAGAATAAGTTGATACCTCAGTGTCTAAGCTTGAAGAACTTGAAGAACCTGAAGAAGTATAGGCCATAAGTGCAAAGTTTGTAGGTCCTTCATCAGCCTGGTCACTCCAATCATAGCCAAGGCCATCACACTGAGATACTAAAGCATTTAAAGTAGTTTTCTCAACTGGCACAGTCCTTCTTGTTGTATCCCTGTTTCTGTTGTCTTGATACTTAGGAGCCATGCACTCCCTAGCAAAATGACCTCTTATGTTACAATTATAGCATTCCACCTTAGTCTTGTCAAAGCTAATGGTATCAATCCCATTAACACCTAGATTCCTTCCAGTATTTTTGAGAAATCTCTTTGCTCTCATTGTTAACATTGCCATCTGCCACTTCAAGTCTATCTTCTCTAAATCATCAGGATTAATTTGCTTTAGGTCATAATTGTCTAATTATGAACTGTGACTGACTAGAAAAGAAGGAGTAGATCACAGCATCACTCGGACTATCAACATTTAGTAAAGTAGAAGCATTAGGCTTGGAGTTAGTAGTAGAAACACCATGAGCAGTCTTAACTGCTTAATTGGTGCTGCCAGTGATATTGGAAGACACAAAAGCTACGTTTTGTGTGCTTTGTCTTGTGCTAGATGACCCTTTAACTTTGTTGGTAAAATATAATGCCTTAAAACATTAATAATATTTTTTCACATCTTTACGTTTTGATAATCACAAAATAAAAAAACGTTCAACGTAAACAAGTTATTAGTAGTAAATCTTCATTTTGACACATTAATCACTTAAAGGTATGAATAAACAATTTCTTAATGCACTTTATGATCAAAGAAAATTTTTATTCAACCTCACACTTTTATAAAATGTTGTAAACATTTTTATAAACTTACAAAACATTTTCTACAATTAAAAGAAGTGTTTTATTCAAAATAAACATTTTGAATTTCAAATTTTCGAACCTAAAACGGCTAGAAAATGTCCAGTAAACACCTCCCCTGAATAGGACAAAAAGGGGAGCGTCTGAAAATGGGCGGCCCCCTTAAATACATGGGCGGCCGCCTTAATTATAAGGGGGCCGGCCCCCTATTCAAGAGGACCGGCCATAGACTACGCTCCTCCAATTTTCCCTATAAATACTAGACTATTCCCCAACATTTTTCTCACCTTTTGCACTCATTCTTTCTGTTCTAAAACAGCCCATACATCTCTCTAAATCCTTTGATCATTTAATCATAAAGCTTTGTTTCCAAGTGATTCAAACTTAATCCCTCAAGTGCAAGAGAAGAATACTTCCATCATCAAGTGAAGAATTATTACATCTTAGTGTGCATAGAAATCTTGTTGCATCCATATCACATATTTGTAAATCAATTGTATATCTTGTAAGTTGTGTGTAGTAGCTAGATCTTTACGATCTTTGTAAGTATAGTTAGATCGTGGCGATCTTAACAAGTAGTGTTAGATAGTTGTAATATAATTAGTGTGGTGAAGTGAAGTTTTGAAGTTGTGAAGTTATAAAGTTGTAAAGAAGTTGTAAAGTTGTGAAGAAGGTGTGAAGTTGTGAAGAATTTTGTTAAATTTTGTTTGTGAAGAAGTTGTGAAGAAGTTGTGAAGTCGTGAACAAGTCGTGAAGTTGTGTTATGGTTAGAATTGGTGTTCTAGCTTAAGATTAGAACTCGACATTTAGCTTTGGTGACGTAAAATTCGTGTAAGCAACATTGTGTACGGTTTTCTCTGCCATAAAAGGAGTTTGTTGACATAGTGAAGAAAACTCTCGAGTTTGGTGGATCGGGGATGAGTAGGGCGAGAGTGCTTCGTTACTCGAACCACTAGTAAATCTCTTGTTTGTGGTTTTATTGTTTCTTACTCTTATCTCTGTTTTACTTTATCATTTCATATACTTATATTGTTCATATTGTGCAAGCATTGAATTCACAAAAAGTCGAATCTAAGTTTTACAAACATACATAAACGTTAAATTAAAAAGCGGTAAAACTATTCAACCCCCTCTAGGTTTTCCACAATTGGTATCAGATGCCACGTAAAAACAAGACTTTTACAAATAAATTGTATTTTAACACGTGAAACGATCTATGAATTGGAAAAATATTTAGAAGGGCAATCTATGCAAAGACCACTACTATTTGAATGTGATGGATTTATTTATTGAAAAAATAGATTCGAAACTTATGTTGAAGTCAAAAAGATCTAAATCTTTGGCAGTTATTACTGATATGTGATTTTCCTCCCTATCAATTTAATCCTGAAACTAAAAATGATGAAATGTATCTTTTCATTAAACAAAATGAGATCTTTAAAAGAAACTTCTAAAAATAATGAAGCCAAAAATGGTAATAAATAAAGCTTTACCACGTAAAGACTATAAAGAATTTTTATTTGTCAATCCGCAAAGAAACTTTGGGAATACTTTGTTAATCATTCATCCAAGGTAATAATCAAGTCAAAGCAAAATAAATAGATCTTTGGTATAACATAAGAACAATTTTCATGAATCCGGAAAGGAAATCAATAGATAATGCTTTTGCTAAATTTAATACTATTATTACTAGTCTAAAAGCACTTGATGAAGGTTTTTCTAGCAAGAATTGTGTTAGGAAATTTCTTAGGGCATTGCATCCTAAATGGCGCGCAAAAGTCACGACAATTGAAGAATCAAAGAATCTAACAACTCTTTCACTTGACGAACTTATTAGAAATTTAAAAGTCTATGAAGAAGTAATCAAGAAAGACTCTGAAACCGTCAAAAGCAAAAGAGAACAAAGTAAATCTATTGCCTTAAAAGCTAGAAAGCAATCTAGTGATGAAGATAGTTCAACCTCCGATAGTGGTAACGAAGAATACGCCATGGCCGTAAGAAACTTCAAGAAACTCTTCAAAAGATAAGGACGATTCGTAAGACAACCATATGAAGAAAGAAAATCATCCCAAAGAAATAAAGATGACAAAAATAGGAAAAGCGAAAGAAAATGTTTCAAGTGTGAAGATCCAAATTATCTCATCGGATAATGTCCGAAACAATTAAAATATCAAAATCAAAAGGCATTCGTCGGAGTATCTTGGAGTGATAGCGACGATGATGAAGAGGAAAAGACAAATGAAAAAAGTGTCTTATGATTAAAGCTTTAAATGAGGTACTTTCTGAAACCGAATACTTTAGTGATGACCAATCATTACTAGACGAAAATGACTTAGTTAGTGAATATAGTAAACTATGCAAATTAGGACTAAAAGTCATAGTTAAAAATAAAACTCTAAAACAAGCTAAAATAGATTTGGAAAATGAAGTACTTGAATTAAAAGATAAATTATCTAGGTTAGAAAAAGGTAAGGAAGTAATTGAAGAATGTAAATTATGTCAAGAATTTAAGCATGAAAATGAGAAGCTTAGAAATGAAATATCTAGGCTAAATCAATTTAATAATAGTAGTCACTCACTTAAGAAAATAATAAGTTCTCAAAAGACTTTCGGAGATAAATCCAGAATAGGTTTTAATTTTACCAAAGGATCACCTAGCGCAACCAAACAAGTAAAGTTTGTAAAAGCTCAAGAAGTCGAGTCGAAAGAAAAATTGATAGAATCAAACCCAAAATTTATACTTATAAATAATACTAAAATTCCTATTGCAAGTAATGATGAGGTAAAACGTTTTTACAAACCCTTCTTAAAACCCGGAGTCGGATTTACTAAACCCACAATGAGGTCTAAAACTCCACCTCCGAGAATGACTAATAATCCTCATCCTCGGTCTAAAACACCTCAACCTAGGAGAGACCAAGGTAGACAAAACTATCCTAATCACTTAATAAATCATTCACATCCACTTAGTTTCACTCAATGTGGAAGTTGTTCACCATGTATGTGCCAAAACCAAATGCAAAACATATGCGGAAACAATAACTTTGGATACATGAAACGTTGGGGACCAAATGGTTAAGCCATCACAATCATTGAAGTGGTGTGTTCTCTACAAACATTTTTTGTCTACGACTTAAAGAAATACATGATAAGGTTCCATGAACTCTATCATTTAAATTGTGAAGACATTAACGAAGTCTATTCGAAAGTCTAAGTACGTCTCACTCCTTCATATTCATAGAATATAATTATAAGTAACTGACTAAGTGTTTACTATGATGATGTAGTATAATTAGTTTTTAAAAATAATAGTGTAGTCTCTAGAAATACCATTTGTTGGTTCTCTAGATTTGAAGAGATTAGTTCACTATGAACTATTCTTTCGTATAGATTATAGTCATTCGTCTACAAAATGGAAATCTTCTATGACCACATAGCAAACTCACGAAGATGAAGAAGAGCAAGCTAGTGGTTAACAATTAACATAGAAGTAGGATTAGTCGCTTGAAGATCATAGACACACTATGGATGAAACAAACTCCCTTCGACTCCAACGATCGTATCGGATCCATGTCAACCATCATCTATGTCTATCGAAATCAACTTGTTGATATTTTTAACTACGTCTTGCTATTTCATTATTTTCACTATCTATTCTCGTCTCAAATCGAATTAATTAATTTTCTTTTCAAAGAAATTAATTAATTTTCTTTTTAAAGGGTTAATTAAAAATTGTCAATATTCATTTTCACAAAAATTGGCCAAAAATCAAAGAAATTTTTTTTTTCTCAGAGGGCGGCCCCCTTAAAATTAAGGGGACCGGCTGTGTAAATTGGGCGGCCCCCTTAATTAATTAAGGGGACCGGCTACTGAAAAAAAAAATTAAACAACCATTTCAGACGAATATTTTTTCAAACACCATTTCACTCTTCCCTTTCTTCCTCTGCCCACTATGACGAAAACCCAACTCCATTACCATCAAAATCAAAACTTCAAATCATCCAATTAACCCAACATATCTCAAGGGGTAATCACTACAAATCGATTCAAACAACCTATTGTAAGTTTTTCATCATTCTTTTCATTTGATTTCATCTAATTTTGCTCTCAATCAAAATTGGGTGTTCTTCGTCATTTTCATACTTTTCATTTTGGTCTAGGATTTCCATAACTATAATGATACCCGTAGTCATAGGAACACTACATTCTTGATAGGATTGAATCAAAACACTAATTGAGTCACAAAAATTTTTTTGGTTCGAAATTTTCATAAATATAAATACATATTTTTTTTATCTTAAAACAAAGTTTATACATTGTTGATTCATGCCAAAAACATGGTAAAACAACATTACTTTGTCCATCAAAACGTACATTCCTAAATGTATACTTTTCGAATCAATAGAAAAATGTGTTATAAAAATAAAGGGGTGTTTGGTTAGTTTCTTAGGATCAACTTTTAGAGTCGAAATGACCATCACCATAGTTTTGTCACTTGTATAAAC
Organism: Tanacetum coccineum; assembly: GCA_026074375.1. NCBI lineage: Eukaryota > Viridiplantae > Streptophyta > Magnoliopsida > Asterales > Asteraceae > Tanacetum > Tanacetum coccineum. The sequence continues at coordinate 27,929 of BQNB010043769.1, read as the reverse complement.
ACTTAACTAGCTTGTATAAGTCATCAAGATATATAATTCATATATATGTTGATATATTTTGCGATTAGTATGAAATAAAGGGGCGTTTGGTTCAACTTTTTAAAACACGATTTTTGAATAAAAACAAACACTACTTAACTTTTATCAAGTTAAAAAAAATTAATAAACTTATACTAGTCAACATGATATATACTTGACATATAGTTTTTGACAAGCTTAAACAAATTTCATGTTAATAAGGAAGTGTTCGATTCATGGTCTTGATGTTGAAATACATAACTAATATATATTTTTTCACATCAAAGATTAAGTCAAAAATAAATTAAGGAACATATGGATTCACTTATTAAGAGTTAATTAGTGTCGAAGTAATCCTTGTCCCACATTTGTCATTTTTCAAAAACTTAATTTCATTTTCTTTATTATAACACCCTGTGTTTTCAAGTCATTGACGACGTCGATAAATGTACTATTTATTTTTAGTGTTGTACGCGTTTGCTTGTAATTTCATGAATTAAGTTTAAATCGCGTAAACTAAAAATCGTTCAATGTAAACGGGTATCAAAATTAAATATTTACATCAAGCAAGGGTTATATAATTATTTTGAGAATAATTATTAACTTTGTTCATTTTATTTTTATCGGATACGTTAAGTGTATACGTTTCGCGATAAATTGCGTTTAGGCACTCCCGGAGCCACGAAAACTTTTCTACGCTTCAACAAATACCCACTTTTATACCCAATACATAAAATTTACTCAAATATATCATGTATAACTCATTTATGCCGAAATTCTTGCAAAGGATGCAAAGTTATACAAGTGTTTCATGAAAAACTCTTCCATGTTGGTCAAATGCACCTTACTTCATTAATGCAACACCATCCCTACCATACTTTGACTAATGACCATACCCATGGCCATACCTAAGACCATGAGCCATTCCTATGACCATGCTTGGTCTCTTTGACTAAGATTACATCTTATATACATACAAGTAACAAGTGAAAGACTCATACACACTTTACACTTAGTAAAAATCAAACCAAAACCTCTCTTTGACTCCTTTAGAGCTCACGGCTCAAAGCAAGGTCCCAACCAAACCCATATAATTTTTTCTACAATCCATACACTTCTATACACATCTATTCTAAGGTATACTAAGGCATTTGCAAGCATTGGTTAACCATATTCAAGTGTTAATCAAGAAAAGGAAGCTAGGGTTTTTGTTAAAAAAATAAGGGTTTTCTTAAGTGCAAGCTTGGTTTTTAAGGCTAAACAAGGGTTTAGCATTTGTTTCTCATCATCATCATACCTCATAAGGTCTATTTGAACTCTTTATGTTCTTACAACTTTCATTTTTATGCATATGATTATTCTATTTAGCTTAAATCACCATTTAGGATCATTAACATGTAAAGAGAAGTTTTTATTTGTTGTCATCATAATGTACACTTTATTATACCTTATGATGTTGAGGACATCATGTTAAAATGGTTACACAAATGATTTACACTCTTGGTTAACATAAAAATGATTATTGACAAAACTAGTAAATTAAGGTTACATAAATAAAGTTATGGTTTTAAAGTATGTTAATGGATTTGTTAACATGGGAATTGAACACATGATGACTTGGATGACAAGTTACACTAATATATGTATTAATTATAATATATATGATATATGAGATTGTGGGAAAATACAAAAGTGGTAAAGTATAAAGAAAAGGGTAAAAATGGACTTAACAAACTCAATCAATCTTGCTGTCCAAAATTCGAAATTTAACATACCCATTTTATATTTTTATAAGATAATACATTTCACGACGATTCCGAAAAAGTAAGAAACTTGTTAAACGGATTAATAACGAAAAAGTTACGTTAAAAACGAGTTATACGTTAATAAACGAAGTCGTAAGTAAATTTTTATAAAAACATTTTTATAAAAATTATAAACAGCAAGGGTTAATATTTTTAATAAATAATACACATTTTTAGGATTCCAAAATGATAAGAATCGTAATTTTTCAATTAATAACGAACGAGTTATGAATTTCGCGAGTTTACGACAATTATAATACTTTTATAAAACTATTTTTATAAAAGTTACTATTCATGACCAGAAAGTTATTATTTTTGTAACCTCATAAAAATATAGAACTTTCAAATACGAGAACGTCCTCGAAAGAATCGTTAAAAACGGAGCTATAACGAATAAAATACGACGTTTACGGGTTTTACGACAATTAAATCGATAAAAATATACATAAGGTCTGATGTGAACAGTAATTTTTACTGTTCACCAGTAGGTCCGAAATTCAAAAATGTCAATTTATGATAACTCGTCTTGATACGAAAAGATGGATTAAGAAACCTAGAATCGGTTTAAAAACGCGAAAGTTACGCCAGTTTTACTAAACGGTAATTATAAACGTTTTAACTTATTAAACACAATTTTACCAAAACCATTAGTTGGTGATTGAGCTATATAGAATATTATGTGGTTATCAAAGTACTATATTACTAGGGAGTTTCATAATGAGGCCTCTTCGGATGACGTTTCGACGAGTTGTTGGATTTACGATTTAAAGTGTCCTAACTCCTCGAACGTCATGTCATGACCTCTTTAATTATGATAGCCCGAACGATAGTACGATATAATCTATAGGATTACATTCAATGTTATCAATTAAAGTACTCGGTACTTATACGACCTATGATAATTTAGGTTGCATTCGATCTTTTACGTGACGCATTATCTGCGATATTTGGATTATCAGAACTCAAGGTGAGTTCATAGCCCCACGTTTTACATGCTTTTGTTTTACAAAGTTTTTGGGGTGAAAAACATGCAATGTTTTACTACTGGACACAAGTGGTTAAGTTTTATATTATGATTACATGTTGCCTAAGTAGCGATAACCCAATCTGAGCCCATTATCATGAACTGTTAATTATGAGCGCGAATGTTATGAATAGATCTATTGGGTTTTGACAACCCCGTTCGGGTGATTAGCTATCACTGAACAACGAACGTATACCATGTCGAATATAGGATGTTGCGGGTTAGAACATCACCACGGGCAATGGAGGCCATTAATTTGGTACTCACATACGTCAAGCTTCAGTGTCATGAGCTTAGAGCAACGTAATTACATTTATATGATGTCTGCATTTGTTGCATTATCATACACTTGGGAGATCTTGTGGTCCTACAATATATGATTTGTCAAACCATGAATCACCAACCATGGGGGGGGGGGGGGGGGGGGGGGGGGGGGGGGGGGGGGTTGTTGATGTTTTTAAAGGAATGTTTTTCAGGGATGCAATAACACAGTGCGATGGATACATTGGTGGTTTTGATTTGGATGTCATGCATTAAAGATTTTGTCGCATTTCATTTTATGGGCTAAAAATCTTTATATTTTATTCGGCAATGAACAAGTAAAGCTATATGCTTTTGTATTAAGTCTTTCAATTAAATCCAATGTATCATTTTAAACGACTTTTTGTGTCGTTCTTATATATCTTGTGCTATTGATCTTGAAGTAACACGCCCCGGACCCTTATTCCGCTGCGACCCAATTTGGGGGTGTTACAGATTGGTATCAAGAGCCAAGGTTATAGAGAACCAGGTCAAATGTTTTTGCTGGACTATAACCATTTTCAAACAACGAATTCATACAACGGGGTTGTACACGGGACATACATATGTGCATACATTCATGCATACACTATTTGTTGCATTAGTGGGACTAGATGCATTCATAATTGATATACGTGGTTATAATATATTACGTATATTACAATAAGAGCCTTATATAATATATACTCATAAGTTGTTTCTACTGGTCACAGTAGTCATGTCAGCTGATTCTGCCGTTACCTATACTTCTGTTCACTCTGAGGCTCGATCTTGGAGTATTCCATCTGAGGATCCTTACGAGGAGGCTGCCCGACAGTTGTTGGAGCAGGCACCACATTCTCCAGAGTATGTACCTGCGGACCATGTACCAGTGTACATTCCGGAGCCTGAGCATCCTGAGGACTTAGTGCCAGCTGAGGATGAGGCACCTACACCTCTACTACCACCATCCTTTTTAGCTCCACGTATTCGACCTCTTAGTCCTAGAGCACTCGAGGTTGAGATGAGAGATGTAGCATCAGCCTACTATCATTCACTACACCCATCAGGGACCCCACCATTGTTACCTATCCCTCTACCTGCACCATCTACTAGCCGCAGAGCTGATATTCCCGAGGCTGACACACCGCCTCGGAAGAGATTACTACTTACTACTCCCAGACCTGGGTGTGAGATTGGAGAGAGTTCTGCTGCTGCTGCTGCGAGACAGCCAGGACCCACTATAGAGACCAGACTCCGAGATACTGAGATGAGGATTATGACCGCCTTAGAGTTGGTCAACAGGAGGGTCACTTACCAGGTAGATGTTTGCACCAGGGAGAGTTCAGAGTTTTGCACACGACATCACGATGCCCAGAAGGATCGTGCAGCTGTGAGAGCTGAGATTGAGGTATTGAGGAGAGAGAGACTTGCTTACGAGCAAGAGGGTATGGAGACTCGTCAGGCCTTGGCTAGGTCTGAGGCTCACTGCAGGGCATTAGAGGCACGAGTTACAGTGTTAGAGACTGAGGTGCGTCGCCACGAGTGGCAGCGTCAGGCTGCAGATGATCTTGCTGTTCAGTATATCATGCGTACCCAGGCCTTGGAGGCTGGAGCACGCGTTGACACATTGGAGGACACTGGTAGCAGTTCCTAGACTTTGGTTATGATTGTATCTACTATGCAGTCTGTTAAGTTTTATGGGTTACTCCCAGCTAGCAGGCGGTATAGATCTTTTGTTTTGGTTAGCTATCCTGTATAGATCTTTTGTTTCTGATTAGCTATCCTGTATAGCCTACTAAGTATTACGGGTAACTCCCGGCTAGTAGGGCTCTATGTTGATTTTCATTTTGTAACCTAGCGATAGGGAAGCATTATGTCACACCATATCATCTTGTCTTTTGAGACCAAATCCCGTACAATATGGATGTCTATTTAACACCATACTCCACGATCACCATCTGCTAAGGCAGGCATTATCGAGTTTGCTGTTAGGAAAATATTGTAAACAGACTTAATACTGTTAGTATTAAAGTTAAGTCTGTTAGTTATAGTTAGTACTGATAGCTGAATAGTTAGTACTGTTAGTATAGAAGTTAAGTCTGGTAGAGCACAGTCAGTCTGCCACATTAAACTACGTCGTGGCATATTAAAGGTTAATACTGCTTGGTCGACAGAGTTAAGTCTGTTGTAATAAGATAGTAATATTATCAACTTAGCGATGATTTATGGAAGAGATAAGTATTATCTCCTTAACGCGTTAGGTTCCTTAAGCTATTAAAAGGAATATAGGAATATATTGTAAATATATCAGTTGATGAGTATTCACAATCCAATAGTAATTAGATAATAGCACTTTTAGTATAATATTTGTTCTGTGTTCGGATTGTATAAGATATTGATATTCCGCGTCAATATTTATTATACGCAGTCATTGTCTCTTAAAGTATCCTTGGAATTATTCAAAGAACTATAAGACATTCAAGGCTCATTCGATCCCGTTATAAGGAACCTGACAAGTGGTACAGAGCCACTAAAGGGACTTTGCACAAGATTGAGAACCATAGATCAAAACCATTTTCCCACCAAATCAAAATAATCATGTCTCACTCCTGTGCAAACGATGATTTTTCTCGTCATGATGAAAGAAAACTTTCTCTTCAAGAGATGCATCTTTGGATGGATCAGATACCACAACCAACAAAGGAAAATGCTCCTGCCAAAACCAACACAAATAATCACCACAAATACACATTCAAACATTAAACTAGCCCGTCCTCCAAAAGGATGATGATGATACGTGGGTGATGGAGATGGAACTTAATCTTGATTATATAGATAATGAGGTCTGAAAGTGATTCAAATGTGGAACTCAAAGAAGAGAGTCACCAAAGGTAAGGAAGGTGTAATCACAGGGTTCTTCCGCAGCCTCCACAGGAACCAACAATTTGCTTGATGAGAAACTGAAGCGGAACTGCTAGAAACTACTGCCTAAATGGGCTGTTCCAAAAGATCATCCCAGACGTTTTCATGGCATATGATGATGCCAAGAGATCTGGGCATCCATCAAGACACTGTTTTGGTGGTAATGCAACTCGAAGAAAATGCAAAAAACTGTTTTGAAACAACAGTTTGAGGCATTTACTATTCTCTCTAAGGAAAGCTATAGAGATCAAGGGTTAACATGACATAAGTTTCCAAAATACTCCTATCACCAGTTGAGATTGCCCTTCAGGTGCTGGTGTGTACGAATGAAGAGAACCATAATCACAAGTTTTTTTGATGGTACCCTTCCTCCTGCGTGTGAACAGTCCAAGCCATAACAATGAGAACAAAGAAGAATATTGACACACCGTCAATAAATATTTATACAATAATCTGATAGTGTCTTTGAACAAACATCCAAAAGAACATCATCTGCTTCCTTACCATCCTTATAATGTGGCTTTTCTAATCTCAAGCCAAGCCTCTTTCCAGCAGCATAAAAGCCAAGCCACAGCTCAGGAAGTTATCGATCTTATACCACTTCCTCTCAAAGCATACAACACCTGCTACTCCAGTCTTGCTGATGAAGATATTGCATTCTTTTCAGCCACAACTGCTGATGATGTGGATTTTCTACTTAAGACCTAATCAAATTGATGATCTGGATCTGGAAGAAATGGATATAAATTGGCAGATTGCAATGACTGGCCATAAAGAATTAAAAGATATCGAGCAAGACGACAGGCAACACGGCCCCAAGAGTTAGATGGAAAAATGCATGTGGCATTTGATAAGAGAAAAAGTCGAATGTTTCAATTGCCACAATACTGGGCATTATTACCAGGGAGTGCAAAGATAAAGTTCAAAGGAAGTACAAGCAGGAAAGCAGGTAGAGGTCATGATTTTAGCCAGTGCGAAATGAAAAGAAGTCTTGAATGACCATTGATATGGTCAGATCAATTGGGTAAGTAAGAGCCAGACTGCAGATGAGGAACTAAATCATGCTCTATGGCTATTCACTGTGAATAATAGTTATCCATGTTCCTAAATTGGTTTAATTCATATAAGGCATTTCAAGCTAATATGAGAACTGCAATCTGAATTTGGTGACCAGGAAGCTGCCTTAACTGCCCATCAGCTAGCTGTTAAGAAATTAGAATCTCAACTTAGAGCCTCCCACAAACAGCAATCTTCCTTAACTGAAAAATTAAATTTTCAAGCTAATCAAATTTTTGAAAGAAGAAGAAAAACTCAAAAAAGTAGAGCAGAGAAGTACTATCGGAATGAAAGAGCTGACAAGAACAACAGAATGAGTTACACAAAAATTGTTGATTCTTGGTTTGACATCTTCCTAAAATCTTTGGAAGCTAATTGAGTCTGTGGGATGAGCTCAACTGTTAAGATAGGTTTAGGATATGGCATACAATCAAATGCTGAGGTCCTAGGATATGAGGAAGAGATAAGTAGAGGTATTTTTGCTTCTAGGGAAACAGATGCAGATATAATGACATCCCACTAACAGTCAGAATTTAAACAGGTAGAGTAAAAAGGTGTCCCCACCTCTTTGTGGTTGATTTTATACCCTATGAACAGAGGACATGAGATGATTCCTGTATGAAGTATGGTAAATATGGACCTCAAGCCTCATCTCCAGTCCACAATGTGTTTTGATGCTAGTTCCACTATTTACTTAACCTGTCAATCCAATGACAGTGATGGGGAGCTAGGAGCTGTATCTGACCATTCAGTCAATGATGACCCTATCCATGACCATATCCCTATACCTTCTATTGAGCAGGACCATTGCCACCCAAAAGCCTCAACCACAAGTGTCTAAACCCAAACAGACAGTTGTCCTAGTTATGCACAGAATTTAAAAACACCTAGGCAACCGAATTAGTGAACACCAGGTAACTCCCTCACCTATTCCATTAAATAACATACAGAATAGAGAACTACGAATGGAAAGGGAATGTAGGTTGGCATGATATGCTATTTGAAAGAAAAACATTGTTTTGTGTGTGGAATCTTAGTCACTTGATTAAGGAACTGTGACTATTATGAAAGAAGATGGCAAGTAAGCTGCTCTTAAGACCCAAGGGTGGGCATGCTGAGTATCGCATAGCCACACCGGCCTGGACTAACCACTAACAGGGTGAATAAAGCAAATCAGTTCAACTCCCAGACCTGTACAACAAACAACATTAGACCCAACCTACTCACAGTACTGCTACAAAAACTATTAAAACTGGTAGGGTAAATGTTAATACTGGTCATCGAATGTTAGTACTCAAGTTTAAGATCAGTTTGGCACTCAAATTAGGTCTGGTAGTTCTAGATTTAATACTGGCAAGCAACATGTTAATTCTGGTAAGTGTGCATGTTAGATATTGCAAGAGTAAATAGACCAGTATCAAACCCACCTTCAAACAAAACCAGCCTAAACTTTCCAAGGTGAATCTTAAAGTCAAATAATGTTTTTTCAAAACAAAGTTCACCTGTAAATAAACCTTTTTTCAGGAAAATACAGCACACAAGTCACATAAATATCTTATTGTTAAGGGCAAAATGGTTACTGCTGTAAGAACCTCACAGGTTGTGTTTAGAGAAAAGACATACCACTCTCCAATACCATAGTGGACCAACCCTGATTCAAATGTTAATTGTTTTTTCTTAGTGGTCCACAAGGCAGACCCAAGCTGTGAGGCCTGGGTCCAAAAAAAAAAAGAAAAACAAAAAAAACTAATCTCATTTTTTAATTGTGATAGGATCAACACTGAAGTCATAAGCGAGCATAGAGGTATTTTTGGATAGTGGAAATCTGGGCACATGACTGGTAACAGGGCCCATCTTGAAAAGATTATCAAACAATCCCAAGTGGGATCTATTACTTTTAGAGAAGTAAAGGTATACAGTGAAAAGGATACAATAGATTAGGAAAATTTAGTTTGATGATTGGGCTTTTGTGAAAGAACTTGGACATTAATATGTTTCTCCATATCTCTGATATGTGATAAAAAGCTACATGTTACATTATACTGATATAGAGTGTTTTTGTGTGTCCGCTGACCTTCGAGAGATTGCCTGATAAAAAATCAGTCCTTCAAAAAGTACCTAGCAACCACAACCTGTAAACGTATTGATATGAAAAATGTTGATTCTTCAAAGGATTACAACCTGAATAATAGCAAAAGCCTCATCTGATGAAGCTAAATTGGTGGCAACAGGATTTATGGTCACCTTAATTTCAAAAACTTAAATAAACTTGTGAAGGAAAATCTAGTTAGAGGGTTACCTTCCAAGAGTTTCAAAAATGACCACACTTGTGTTGCTTGTCAGAAGGGAAAGCAACACAAGGCCTCCTGTAAGGCCAAGATTGACAGATATGTGACCCACCCATTACACACCTTGCATATGGACTTATTTGGACCTACCTCTGTGAGGAGTATCAACCATGCAAGTTACTGTCTAGTGATTACTGATGACTGTTCAAGGTTTTGTTGGGTATTCTTTCTAGCCAAAAAGGATGAGACTAGTGACATCCTTAAGACTTTTATAAGACAGATAGAAAACCAACTTAATCAAAAAGTAAAAATCATTAGATCAGATAATGGGACAGAATTTAAAAACAGGGTTATGCTTGAGTTCTGTGGGAAAAGGGTATAAAACAGGAGTTTAGTAATGCAAGAACTCCTCAGCAAAATGGGGTTGCTGAGAGAATAAACAGGACCCTTATAGAGGCTGCTAGGACTATGCTAGCTGACTCACACTTACCTACCACTTTTTGGGCAGAAGCAGTCAATATTGCTTGCTATACCTTCAATAGGGTAAGAGTGACCAAGCCTCAGAACAAAACTCCTTATGAGCTTTTGTTTGGGCACAAACCAATCCTCAGCTACATAAGACCATTTGGGTGCCATGTTACCATTCTCAATACTCTTAGCCCACTAGCAAAGTTTGATGGAAAATCTGATGAGGGTTTTCTTGTTGGTTACTCTATAAATAGTAAAGCCTTTAGGGTTTATAACTTTAGGGTTTTCAACTTCATGAATACCAAAATCCACATTGATAATGAAAGCACAATCTGCATTGTGAAGAATCCAGTCTATCATTCTGGTTCGTCTGATAGTACACACTTATATAGCAACCCTAATACAGATCCTAACCGAATGCCCTTGACCAAGGCAAAAGGTCAAAGCAGGTTTCAAAGGAGGTATTGATATTGATGTGCAAAATGAGGGAGGATGAAGGGACCTAATGTGGTTTCTTCTACATCTCTTTCTGAACAGATTGCTTACAAAGAAGACTCACTCCGCAAGCAGTCATCTTCTAAACCAATATCAAGTCTGCTCGAGGGACTATTATGTCCTTTAGACAGAGAGCTGGTGCCCTTGCTTTGAAAAGCAGTACTAACTATTTCTATCAGTACTAACTATAACTAACAGACTTAACTTTAATACTAACAGTATTAACCTTAATACTGCTTTTAAGGAGGTTAATTCTGGCAATATTGAAGCTATCTCTCCTAGTGCTGATCATGAAGAAGATGTCTTCTCTGATGCAGATGATGATGAGATGCCTGAAATAAGGATTTATGATAAATCAAGTGAAGGTATCTTTGAAAAGGCTTCTTATGATGATGAAGGGATTATTTCTGGTTTCAACAATCTACCAGATGAAGTATATGTTCCTACTAATCCCAGTTTGGTAGCAACATTGCCACTGGCTTTGATCTTATCTTTTCCATGGAAGAGACTTTAACTTTTCAAAACTTATCTTTGATGGAATGATCTCAAATTTAAAAAGCAAATCAAAGTTTTTAATGTACCCTCGTTTTCTTCAAATGATTTTGAATGTACAAACTGAAAACAAAAACCTCTTTGTGCCTGTATTATTAACCAAAAAGATTTTTGGAAATATGAATGAAGTTTTCAAGGGATACATAGACCAGTAGTGCTGCTATGCTAACCATTGACTGCATATTGTCAACCTCAACCAAGTGCTGCTCTTAACACCATATCAAACCTGTACCAACTCCTTCACCATCTCATGTACAAATCACTCCTCCACCAATATCACAACCACCTCCCACACTAACTCAACCTGTACAACCAACATCATCTCCACCCATCACTACTATTCCTGACACCCAACCAACTCTTCCACCATCTCCTCAAATTCACATCCACCTTACATATCATGTTTAAAGAGGTCCATAATTTTAGACTTCTTATAATATGTCTCCACCACCTTTACATGAACCTGAGATTCAAAATCTAGACCATAGTGAAGAAAGTTGGCACTTAGACCTGCTAGATATTGTACCTAGGTTGGATTCAAGAGATAGATTCCTTAGAAAAGGAACTGAGTGACATAAGCTAGACTCTTGGAACAGGCAATCTTGCAGCTGATAGAGACGGTCAAGAAGCTAGAAAATCAAGTTAAGGCAGATGAGAAAAAGCGAGGGGGAAACTGAGGATGCAGAGGGTGGTCGGGATCAAGAAGTTCCTTCTCATAACAAATCAGGAATGCATTTGCTACTCATGAAATAGAAGAAGGTATTTCAGGGGAGGCTCAAGCAGATTAGATAAGTCCTTCTACCTTTTAGAGGCTGCACATCAAAATCTTAACTAACGTAGCTCTTTGAAGGATTTAAAGATCACAGGCCCTCTGTAGCAAGTTTACAGAAGGAAACCCAATTCTACACAACTCCATAACAAATATTAGATTTTGAAGAAACTGCTGGAGAATCAAGTTATTACTGGTAGTACACTTTAGTCAAGTATACTGCTGAAGTTTAATACTGATGAACTTAATACTGGTGAGACAGAAAAGAGTCAAAGGAGAAAAGGAAAAGATCCAATGCTGAAGAAGACCTTCAAGCCGAAGAACAAGCATCAAAGAAATCAAAAGAGCTTCAAGATTTAGCAGGTTTAGAGGCAGCTCAAAGATTGCAAGCTATAATGGATGCTGAAACACAAAGACAAATTGATCTTGATGCACTTCTGGCTAGAAGATTGGTAGAGCCAAGAGAGAAGCTGCAAAAGATAGCACTTGCAACTGAATACTTGATACATTTCAAGCAAGACTAAATGCAGATCAAATTTTTGCAGAAAAGATTCAACAAGAAGAAAGGGAGCAATATTCTATTGAGGAGAGAGCAAAGTTTCTACATGACACAATTGCTGCCCAAAGGAAGTTTCTTGCAGAACAAAGAAATGCTGCTATCAGAAACAAGCCACCAACAATATCTCAGCTTAGAAATCAGATGATCACTTATCTGAAACATGTTACAAATAAGAAGATGCTCGAGTTTAAAGTCTAATATCCTTTGAGGAGATCAAGTCTTGTATGAGAGATATAAGAAATCAAGATCAGACTTTTGTGGCTATTGGATCTGAAGAAGATGAAAGAGCAATCAAAAGGATGAATGAACAAGTGTGTTAATGTAGAACAAGAAGGATGAAATCTGTCACGGGAAGTTAAAGAGGAAGAAGGAGCAAAGAAAAGGAAGTTAGGCACAAGAAGGAAGCTAAAAGCAAAAAGAAGAAAGTATACCTCTAGTCTCACAAGAGAAGATGATGACTTAAAGATGTGCTTAACATTTGCTGGATGAAGATCAAAGTGGTTGATGTTGGATTACTTGTCATAATATCCCGATTGTTGAATGGCAGTCATTCTTCCTCACAACTAAACCTCAATTTGATCCCACCAAACCTTTGGAAGATGACTATATGAATAGAGTAACAAGGAGTAATGGAAATATGAGATTCTTCCGCACCTTGATGGGAGTCCTATCAATCTTTGACAGAGAAGACTTGAAGGCTGTCTATGAGCTTGTAATGGAAGAATATCAAGATGAAATTCCTGAAGGCTTTGATAAGATGCTTTGGGGAGATCTGATGATTATGTTTAATCAAGGTGATACTGCTGACTTTTGGGATAAACAGCTAAATTGGAAGCTTATTAGCTGGAAATTACATAGTTTCACTCAGGGGTACTTTACTTCAGTCAAGTAATGGGACTTATTAGTCATTCATATGCTTGTAGAAAACAGATACCCTCTGACCAAGGAAGTGCTTTCACAAATGTTGGATTTGAAGTTAGAAACAGAAGAAGAAAGCACTATGTCTTTGGAGCTGATCAAATTTGTAAAACAGCATAGCTAGAGAATTTAGAAGATTCTAATGATGATGACTTAGCCACATCTGATCATGAAGAGGGAGAAAGGGTTTGAGTGTTGGCTAACCACCACACAACAAATGGTCTTTGGGTTCCACCATGTCGATCAGTTAAGAACTAAACTAGTCCAGAGCAAAGGCTGCTGTAAAGACCTAACAAATACGTTCATTGGTTGTCATTTTACCAAAAATTGTATGGTATCAGCTGCACCATAGATTTAATTTTTTATAATGTTAGCATGGTACTCCAGAGCAAAGGCTAAGCTGGTTAAAGAGTTATCAAATCCGTTTATAGCTGATGATTTGCTCAAAATCATATGGTTATCAATGTTACCTTGGTCTTACAAACCTAAACATAGGCTAGGGCCATTAGCAAACGGCTCATGTAAAGACACAAACCAATCCGTTTATGGTAGGTAGTTTGCCACAAAAACTTATATCTTTGTTGGCAGTCAAGATAGGATGTGCTATTGAAGTCTAGTTGCTGTCAAGATTTAAAGACTTAATGACATATTATTTTGAAGACAGAAGTTCAGGACAATCCCCTAAAGCCCAAGGTGAGTTAAGTATTTAAAGATCATGATAGTTTTGAAAGAACTTGAAGTTCTAGAATGATGATCAAGTTAGTGGAGGATTGTTAGGAAAATATTGTAAACAGACTTAATACTGTTAGTATTAAAGTTAAGTCTGTTAGTTATAGTTAGTACTGATTAAAGTCGAATAGTTAGCTTATTAGTTTATGTAATAGTTCATAGTCGACTGATTAAAGTCTAATAGTTAGTTTATGTAATAGTTAGTAGTTAGTTTATAGACGTGTTATAGTCATCTATATGTATTAGTAGCCTCAAGGATCATTAGGATCTATGTTACAGTTAGGTAAGTTACTAATAATATTGAGCTTATTTGACGTTTGGTATAAAACCTTGTTTAACTAATTATTCTGTTCTTTAATTTCCGATGCGTATATAAGTTATTTGTAAAACATATCCTAGATGGGCTAAACGATCTTATCAATTGGTATCAGAGCCTGGTGGCTCTCGATCTAGGATTACAAAGTTTTTGAAGAAACCCTAAAACCCTTAATTTCAAGAAACCGATTTTATGTAAAAGTTTTTATGGGGGTTTTGGAAGTTAAATTGCTATAACCATCTTTATGATCGTCTCTCTACCTTTTTGGTATGCATACGATCTTCAAAGTATTGTTATTATTCAAGGGGTTTCTTGGTATTATTGATTTATGATGATGGTTTTAGATCTCCGATCGGAAACTGTTATTCACATACAGTTTATTTCTTTTTGATTTTTGGCTAGTATTTTTCTGATGATTTATTTGAATATGTGATTACGAAAGACAGTTGATTATCGATTTTTGACCTGTTGTAGTTGGTTTCAGAGATGAAGTATTCTTGTCATTCCTTTTAGCAGGTTGGTAACTTGTTTGTTTTGTATGGTGACGAAGATTGCAAAATCTAGGATTGTGTGTATTTTTATTAAGGTGCTTAATGCTCACATTCGGTATCACTTTAGGAGTTACATTAATTGTGCTCAGCTTGTCTTATTAATAGAGATTGAGTGATTTTATCAAGAGATTGCGGTCGCTTTATTCATTAGGGAGTATGAGTTCAACATCGTTGGATAGTACAAGATATAGACACAAGTTGGGTGATTTCTACTTCTTCATTCAAATTTGTAATGCTCGTTTTCTTCATCAATGCTCCAATAGCATAGAACCATACCTGTGTTAGAGATATCAAGAGTTGGTTATGCATACTTTCAGGGGAAGGTTATTCATTAAATGTTTAACCATCTGGTCAGGTATGCTATATCTAGAAGACCCCTACTTGTTTTTATAACCAAAAGGGGAAGAGGTTTCGTTTCATTGTTATATTAACTTCAGGGGATGTTCGTGCTTATTAGGATTTTGTCATATCAACTAGGGGTAAGATTGTTGGGAATGATCTTTTGAGTCTAGAATAAGACAAACATGAATGAAAACAAGTGGAACATGAAGGACCAAAGTTGTAGGTCAAAGTATACTACAAAAGATAAGATTGAAAGATGTGGTCAAAGATAATGATTGAATAACTAATTGTTCAAAGTATTAATTTCATCATTAATTATCATTATTAATTGGTCAAAGATAATTAATTTTATCATTATTATCATTATTAGTTTCCATGTAAACCTTGACTCCTTTATATATAAAAGGAGGGCTAAGGATGTAGTTTAGGGCATCCATAATTGTTTGACCTCTCCAATAAGAGTCTAATAGAAGAACACACGTGTGTGTATATTAGTTAGCATAGCAATAGATGAATGATCAACATCTATATGTATTAGTTAGTTTATGATAAAAAACCTGTTCATTAACAATTGTTGTCTCTTATTTGTTATTTTCCTGCTACAGTGGATCAATGGTTGATATTCTATGATGGGACAAAAACGATCTATGAAGCCTTACTATCAGGTTTCTACAATTGGGGGGGGGGGGGGGGGCGGGGGGGGGGGAGGGGGGGGGGGGGGGTGGGGGGGGGGGGGGGGGGGGGGGGGGGGGGTGGGGGGGGGGGGGCGGGTGGGGGTGTGGGGGGGGGCGGGGGGGGGGGGGGGGGGGTGGGGGGGGGGGGGGGGGGGGGTATAAGAGCCTAGTGGCTCTTTATTTGTTCTAGGGTTTATAAGGTTTTCCTATGTATTTTTTTTTCTGTAATTTTTTAATCTAATAAAACACTTTATTTTGTGTCCCACAGTCGCCCTTAGATCTTGAACAATTGTGGGAGTGTTAGGGTTTTCATTTTGGAGTTCAGTTGAGTTTATGATATAAATTCTTGAATGGAAAAGTTACACGCTCCTTTACAAATATTTGGTCGGAGTTATGATACGATTCAGCCCTTGACATTGGATCTAGGATACTGGTCGTTGATGCGACGGAGCTCACTGAGACTATCGGCCATAGTATGTGATCGCCATGCTAATATTGTCTAAAAGAATTATTCAAAGACATTTTATTACATGATATTGTAATAAGCATGTCTTTTTCGCACTGAAGGAAGATTTGATCTATGCTACTGGAAGTTCCAAGATTCATGGGAGATGGTAACTTTTAACTTTTATTAAGGGGAAGCTTATTGTTGATTATACTTAAACATCTACTTGGCATCACTTGAGGGGGAAGCGTTTACCGGCGTTGCTCAAAGACCACTATTAGATGATTACAAAAGGGGAAGAAGATTTTTGTTGTGCAGATTATTATTGTGATGACATGTTCTACATTGTTGCCTCATGCAGATCGTCTTTGTAATATCAAATAGGGAAGATTGTTAGGAATTACAAATTTGTTGATTACAAAAAACCAATAAACAGAAATGAAGAATGAAGAAACAAAGGAAACATGATATGCAATGAAGGAAACAAAGATCAAGATTAAGGTTGATTGAAAATCAACATTAATGTTGAAGAAGATATTGGATTAGTCAACATTATTGTGACCTTAGTCAAACATTATGGGATGATTAATGTCAATTACTTTAGTTTCCTAATTGTATTTGTTTTCTTTTGAAATAATAGGACCCATTTATGTAATAGTTAGGTAGCTTCGTTAGTATAGCTTGGGTTTCTTTGTAAATCCCTCTATTTTTATAAATGGGTAGGCGTTCTAGGTTACAGGTTTCCATTTTTAGTCGACTTCTCCAATGAGATTCCATTGACCGCATTAGGAGCGTGTGTATGTAATAGTAAGTAGTTAGTTTCTTTATCATGTTTGAATAAAGAAAACCTTATTATTAATGTTGATTGTGTTCTTCATATTCTGCTGCATATTTTCAATCAATGTTATCATACCCTAGTTGAGTCCAGATCTTGGATTCTACAATAAAGATTTCTGTTGTGCCCCAGCTTATTTATTGTGATGATGTCTACCAATGTTTCTTCATGCAGTATTGTGTTACCCAAACTGTAAACCTGATAAAACCAATAACACCTGCTGTCTTATGCAATCGATTCCATATAGATGAACAAAGAAAACAAAGATCGAATATAATCAAACCAAATCGACGAGCAGCCATGGTATTAGGGTTTCGCATAAATATAATCAAACCAAATCGACGAGCAGCCCAGTATTGTGGCAATTGAAACATTCGACTTTTCTCTTATTCAAATGCACATGAATTTTTTCCATCCACTCTTGACTTTTGGCCTGTCTTTACTTGTAGAACTTTTAATCTTTATGGTAGTCATATCATTCTGCCAATTTAATATCCATTTCTTCAAATCCAGGTCTTCATTTTGATCTAGGTCTTCATGTATCAAATCACTATCACTCAAGCATTTGTGGTAGGAAATGAATGGTTAACTTCATCTGCACGACAGGAGTAGCAGTTGTGATGCTTTGGAAGAGGAGTGTTATTAGTTACTATAACTTCCTGAGCTGTGGCTTTGGCTTTAAGCTTGCTTGTAAGAGGCTTTGGTTGTGATAGAAAGCCAACATTATCAGATGTAAGGGAGAAGATGATGTCTTTTGGATGTCTTTTCAAAGACACTCAAGATTATTATATAAATCATCTATTGACAATGTGTCAATCTTCTTCTTCGTTTCATTGTCATGGCTAGGGACTATCCACGCAGGGAGGAAGGGACCTCAAAAACTTGTGTTTTGCGTCTTTCATCTGGACACACCTGCAACCAAGGGGATCCAATTGTGTTAGGAGTTTTGGAACCTCTATCATACCCTTTCTCTAAGCTTTCCTTAGACGAGATAGAAAATGCCTCAAACTGTTCTGTTCAAAACTGCTTTTTGAATTTTCTTAGGTTTGGCATTACCACCAATTAGTGTTTTGATGGATGCCCAAGATCTCTGTTGGAATCATACCTTGCTCAATGAAATCGTCTGAGGTTGATCTTTTGGAATAGCCTTTAACAAATTGGTGTTCTCTCTGTCTTTTCTTTCTCATCAGCAAATGTTCTTTCTGTGTGGTTGGAGGTAAGAACTCTGTTACTCCAATCCTTACTTTGTGACTGCTTCCTTTGAGTTCCCATTTGATGCACTTTACAGACCTTAATTTAATCTATTTTACTCAAGATATTGTTCCTATTTCCATTAGCCCACGTATCATAAATCATCTTTTTGGTGGACGGGCATTTAATGTTTGAAAGTGTAATTTATTGTGATTATTTGTGGTGGTTTAGCAGAGAGCATCCTCCTTTGTTGGTTGCTGGTACAGATCCATCCAAAGATGCATCATCATGAAGAGAAAGTTCATCATCATCATGAAGAGAAAAATTATCGTTTGCAGACATGATTATTTGATTTGGTGGAATAAAAGGTTTTGATCTATGTTCAATCTTGTGGAAAGTCCCTTTGGTGGCTTGATAACACTTGTAGGTCCGTCTAATCAGGATCTGTATGAGCCTTGAATGATTGATAGTCCCTTTGTATAAATCCAAGTTACTGAGTGAGAGACATATATTTATGAATTGATAAATATGACGCGGAATATCAATATCTATACCAAGATGAACACAAGAACAAATACTAAAATTGATCATTACTTTTCACTATTTGATAGTGTATCCTCAATCAACTGTATGATTACATTTCTTATTCTATGTTCCTTTTTTATAGGCTTAAGTAAACCCCTATACGCGTTAAGAGTATAATGGCTTTTCTCTTCCTAAATCCAACGCTAATTTGATAACTATCTAAATTTACAACAGACTTAACTGTCTGAACCAAGCATTATTTAACTTTACTACTGCACGACTTTAAGTTAATGCTGCTGAACTTAACTTGCTCTACTGCAATTAACTTATATACTAACTAGTACTCAACTATTCAGCTATCGAGTGAGCTAACTATAACATAACAGACTTAACTTTAAGACTAACAGTATTAAGTCTGTTTTCAATTATTTTCCATATACACAATTCCTCCCCTAACTTGACTTCATTCATGAAACTTCAAGTTCTTCAAAACATTCTTGATTTTAATTATTTAAGCTTCACCTTGGGCTTTAGAGGATTGTCTTGAACTTCTGTTTCAAAATAATATGCTTTAAGTCTTCAAAATCTTGTCAGCAACTAGTCTTCATAAGCACTCAATATTGACTGCCATCAAAGTATAGTTTTTGGCAATCTACCAGCCATATAAACGGTATTTGTTGTGTCTTTAACAAGAGCATTTTGCTATGACTAGCAATGTTTAGGTTTTGTAAGACCATTGGTACATTGTTAACCATATGATTTGAGCAACATCATCAAGATATAAACGAATTTGATACTCTTTACCAGCTAGCCGTTTGCTATGGAGTATCCTTGCTTCAGTATAATATATATGGTTGCACTGAATAAGATACCATACATTTTTGGTAAATTGTAACCATGAAACGGATTTGATAGGTCTTTACCAACAGTTTGCGTTTGCTCTTTGACTAGTTGTTATTATGTTTTGTTAGACATGGTGAACCAAAGGACCATTTTGTTGTGTGGTGGTGAGCCAATTCTCAAACCCTTTCGGTCTTATAAATGATCTGTGTGGCTAAAGTCATCATCATTAGAATCTTCAAATTCTTCTAGTGCTTTGTTTACAATTGATCAGTCAACAATGCTCATAGTGCTTTCTTCTGCAGTTTTCTAACTTCAAATCCAAACTTTTTGTGAAACACTTCCTTGGTCCAGAGGGTATCTGTTTTCTAACAAAGCATTCATAAATGAATGTCCTATTGCTTGTCATGTAGTATGTACCCTGCAGGAACTATGTAATTTCCAGCTAATAAGATTCAATTTAGTGTTTTTCCCAAAGTCAACAGTATCACCTTGAGTAAACAATAATATAAGATCTCCCTCTAAAAGCATCTTATCAAAGCACCTTCAAGAAATTTCATCTTGATATTCTTCATTACAAGCTAATAGATAGCCTTTCAAGTTCTTTCTCTGTCAAAGATTGATTAGGACTCCATCAAGGTGCGGAAGAAATCTCATATCTTCAATTAATCCTTGTTATTCTATTCTATTAGTCCATCTTCCAAAAGGTTTGGTGGGGATCAAATTGAGGTTTAGTTGTGAGGAAGAATGACTTGCCATTCAAAAATGGGTTCACATGATGATCAAGTATCTCAACACTAAACACTTTATCTTCTCGGAGGAGCTATATGTAAGCACATCTTTAAGTCATCATCTTCTCTTGTGAGACTAGAGTATACTTTATTCTTTTTGCCTTTTTGCTTCTTCTTTCGTGCCTAACTTCCTTTTCTTTGCTCCTTCTTCCTCTTTAACTTCCTCATGGACAGATTCATCCTTCTGTTCTTTCTCTTTAACAGCAGCTTGTTCATTCATCCTTTTGATTGCTCTTTCATCTTCTTCAGATCCAATAGCCACAAAAGTCTGATCTTGCTTCTTATATCTCTCATACAAGACTTGGATCTCCTCAAAGGATTTAGACTTTAACTCAGCATGCTTCTTATTTGCAAACATGTTTTCAGATAAGTGAATCTCTGATTTCTAAGCTGAGTTTTTGTTGTGGATAGTTCTGATAGCAGCATTTCTTTGTTCTGCAAGAAACTTCCTTTGGGCAGCAATTGTGTCATGTAGAAACTTTGCTCTCTCCTCAATAGAATATTGCTCCCTTTCTTCTTGTTGAATCTTTTCTGCAAAAATCTGATCTGCATTTAGTCTTGCTTGAATGTAGTCAAATTCAGTTGCAAGTGCTTCTTTTGCAGCTTCTTCCTCTTGCTCTACCAATCTTCTAGCCAGAAGTGCATCAAGATCAATTTGTCTTTGTGTTTCAGCATCCATTGTAGCTTGCAATCTTTGAGCTGCCTCTAAACCTGCTAGCTCTTGAAGCTCTTTTGATTTCTTTGATGCTTGATCTTCGGCTTGAAGGTCTTCTTCAGTCATTGGATCTTTTCCTTTTCTCCTTTGGACTCTTTCTGTCTCACCAGTATTAAGTTCAGCAGTATTAATTCCTGACAGTATTACTGGTAGCTGAAGGTGTACTACAAGTATTAACTTTGAGTCTCAGCAGGTTCTCAAATCTAAGATTTGGTGGTGTTGGTGTAGATTTGGGTTCCTTATGTAAATTTGTACCAAGAGGGTTGTGTCTTTCAAATCCTTCAGAAGCTACGTTTTGTTAAGATTTTGTGCAGCCCCTCTAAGGTAGACGGACTTTATTGATCCTGCTTGAGCCTCCCCTGAATCACTTGCTCTTTTCATGGAAGTTAAGCAATGCATTTCTTGATCTGTTTGAGAAGGAACTTTTGATTCCTGACCTCTTCATCCTTAGTTTCCTGCTTTTTCTTTGCCTCAACTTAGTTTTTTTTCTAGCTTATTGACTTCTCTATCAGCTTGCAGATTGCTGTTCAGAGTCTGCTTAGTGTCATCAGTTCCTTTTTCTATGATTCTACTCTTGATTCCGCCTAGGTACATGATCTAGCGGGTCCTAAGTTTCTCACTTTCTTCACTAGGTCTAGATGTTTTGAATCTCAGGGTCATGTGAAGGTGGTGGATTGGAGACTATGTTAAGAGGTTCAATGATTGGACCTTCTGTATCATGATATGAAGGTGATGGAATTTGAGGAGATGGTGGAAGAGTTGGTTGGGTGTCAGAGCGGGTTGCTCTTGATATCTAGGATTCAAGGTTTTATTGTAATGAAGAATTGAAGAAGAAACTAAACACGACGCGTTTAGATCTTGAACGATGATGGATGTTTATGGCTCGTTTTGGAGATTATTTGAGAAGACATTTGGATTATTAATTATTTGATGTTGTAGTTGATTTTCACGTTTGTTGTTCTTATCATATTATTCTTAAAGGTGTGGTCACATTTAAGATAAACTGTTGTGATTATAAGGCGGTAACGAAGACGTGATGAATTAGCCATAAGGTGTACGATCTACATTATGAATGCTTACTACGTACATTTGCTATCACTTTATGGAGTTACGTTTATGTGCTCAGAGTTCATTTAATCAGAGGATTCGAGGGATTTTGGTCAAGAGACATAGGTCTACTTATGACATAGCAGGTATGAGACTAGTCAGTCAATGTGGATAACAGGATATAAGACACAAGTTTGGAAATTTAACTTTCTTCAACAAATTGTATTATTCTTTTTCTTCATATTGATATATTTCCTCTGCCTTGGGAGCCTACTAAGTCCTTGATTCATGAGATGGTAAAATTGTTATGGGGAAGACTTATTGTTTATTACCATCTACATGAACTCCTATTGTTTTTGACAAAAAGGGGGAAGAGTGCATGGATTCAGGGGACAGGTTCTTCTTCTATCATAACTTCAGGGGAAGCTTGTGCTTATGAGTTTTGTCATCTAATCAACTGGGGAAGTTTTTTGGGATTTTAATTGAGTTGATTATGACAAAAAATATTAAAGATGGAAGACTACAAGACAAAGCTGGAATAACATTAATGCTGATTGAAGATTAGTCAAACAGTATTTAATGAAGCTAAGATAAAGATCAACATTAATGCTGATTGAAGATTAGTCAAATAGTATTTAATGCTGATTTATAGTTTCCTAATTTTATTTGATCTTATCTTGTCTTGTAAACCCTAACCCCTCTAGTATATAAATAGGGGTAGGCATCTAGTATTGATCATCCATCATAGTTAGATCTCTCCAATGAGAGTCTAATAGTTAGCTTATTTGTTTGTGTAATAGTTCATAGTCGACTGATTAAAGTCGAATAGTTTATAGTTTATTAGTTTATGAATAAAAACCTTGTTCTTAACACCTTGTATGTCTTATTTGTTATTCCGCTGCGTGATCAATGTTATGATATCCTAGATGGGCAAAACGATCTATGAAGCCTACAATTAAGGTTTCCACAATTGTAGAATCCAAGATCTGGACTCAACTAGGGTATGATAACATTGATTGAAAATATGCAGCGGAATATGAAGAACACAATCAACATTACTAATAGGTTTATTTATCAAACTATGATAAAGAAACTATTTCTCTACTACTACTCTCGCCTCTCATGCATTTATAGTTTTTGACTACTACAATGGAGAAGTCTGCTATGTTGGATACCTGTAACCTAGACAGCCTTCCCATCTATCTCATTTCTAATATAATCTTTTTTCTCTTTTCTATCTCAATTCTCTCTCCTCTTTCTCTCTCTAAACAACTCGCTCTCTTTCTCTTTTCTTGTTCCGATTTCGTGTTTGATTCTATGAAGTGAAGTGTTATGGGATCCTACAAATCATCACATTAATGTTTGACTAATCTATATCTTCAACATTAATGTTGATTTCAATCAACATTAATCTTGATCTTGTTTCCTTCTTTAACATATCTTGTTTCCTTTTGTTTATTCTTTCTTCATTTCTGTTTATGGGTTTTGTAATCATCAAATCTGTAATTCCTAACAATCTTCCCCTATTTGATATTACAAAACAATCTGCATGAAGAAACAATGCTAAAACATGTCATCACAATAATAAGCTGCACATCATGAATCTTCTTCTCCTTTTTGTAATCATCTAATAGGGGTCTTGTGCAACTCGTAAACACTTCCCCTCAAGTGATGCATGTAGATGGTAAGTATATGAACAATAAGCTTCCCCTTAAAAGTATACAAACCATCTCTTGAATCTCGGACTTTAATTGGCTTGAAATAGTAGGTATCAATAAAACATCCAAGTGCAATAACATCCTTCTCTCTCATGTAAATGTTGCCTCAGCCGGCGATCTACCTCAATCCTTTATTGCATCTCACAAAAAGGGTGAACTTGTTACATAATCGATTAAAAAGCTAATGCATCAAACGTCTTCACAATATCCTTATCAGATTTAGTGCGAACAAGACATGTGGATTACACCTAGTTATGGTTCATCGTTGGTCCTAGACCTACCTCCCCATAACCGTCCTTCGAAGTCTCATCGAATCTGAACAATAATAAGACTGTCTGATCCCAGATCAAAATGAGTATTTATTACAAGATACAAATGAAAATTTGTACCTCAGCTAGGATTCATCGCTGATCCCTGATCAAAACTCCTCCCTAGCCAGTTGAAATAATAATGTGGTTTGGTCCCGGACTAAAACACGACATTATTATGTTATGTAATAAACGACTTGTAAACACCAAACCAAATCAATGAGAGAAACCATGTGACAATCCGTCAAATTCAGGTCATTATTTTATTCTCGAGTATTAAATATAATTTTCCTTTTTATGTTAAGATGTGAACTCACTATTAACCGGAAGAAATTAGGGTTTACGATTGTAATTTACGCGACGTTTACAAAGAATCGGCGAATCCTACGTTAAGCATCGATGATTATAATCTTCATCATTTTCATTTTTCCGTTATGTTTCGCGTTTACGAAAATTCTTGCCAAAAACTCGCGTTTTTACCTTAAAACTTTACCTTTTCTAAATTAAACTTACAATATACTTTAATTAAACTCTTATAACTAAAAATCAAAAAAATATATATACTTTTGCACCACCCAAGGCCCTAGGCCGGTTCTACTTATCCACACACAACCTCATTTCTCTTTTCTATAAACCTAATTATACTACTCATTTTCCCCATACATGCAAGTAACTCTTCATTCCTCAAAATCCAAAAATCTCTCTTCCTTCCCTATTCTTGTTGGCTGCCGAAATTAGCCTCACCACCACCATCATCATACTAAATTTTTCATCTCATTTTTATCCTCTTATAACCATCCTCAAGCCTCTTGCAAAGTTTGGTACTCTTTCTTGAAGATTTGAAGGAGTTTAGGGCTTGTTTTCTTGGGTTTTCTTGAAGTTTTTGATTGGGGTTTTCTTGGGGAGATTCTTGTATATTTAGAGGGTAGAAGCTTAGTAATCTTGGTTTCTTTGGTCGAATTCAGCCAACACAAGAAGGTGTTCTTTGTTTGAATTCACTAGTCTAAATCTTCCATTTTTGTAAGCATAATCTTCTTATTATATTGTTCTACTTTTTTTATTTCATCTTTCTTTAATTTTATCCCATGAAAATGATGTTTAAGTTCTGTAAATAATTAAATGACATGATCTTGAGGGTGTTTTGGATTAGTTATGGCATTGGGTTAGGTCTTAGATAATTAAAATGATGTTTAAAAAGGTTTTGAATTGAAATATGGGGACTATTTTGAAAACAGTAGCTAAACCGTATCATGGCTCTAAAAATTTAGCTTGGGGTTTATGATTAAAATTCATAGGTGGTTAGATATATGTCTTAGCTATATGAGATAGTTGGATTCTCAACCAACTCCTCCGGATGAGGGAGATATGATCAAAATACGAAAAGAGGTCAAATCTGGACATGTGTTTGGAATACGAGTTAAACTCTAAATTTTTTTCATAAAATAATAGATCTTTTTGAATGGGTCAGTAGTAGACATCATAAGGAAACCATAACCTTTGACCTCACCTTCATTGCTATCTTAGTTTGGGATTTATGGCCATTTTGGTAAAGGGTAAAAAATTTGCTAACTTTCTGTTTTGGACAACCAGGGGTAAAATGGTCTTTTCACATAGTTACGAAATTTTGTAAATTATGAGGCTGGCATTTCTGGAAGCTAGACTCAAATAGATTTCCAGGGGTGAAAGCCTCACCTATAGAACATTTTTGAGCTAGGAGATATGAGCCCATGAAGTTAAGTTAAATTCAGAAACCTAGATTTTACGTCTAGTCTAAAAATTGTAAAACGTATAGTACACCGGGATAAAATAAAAGTTAGAAGCCGAAACTCGGTAGATGTTCATTTGACTATAAGACCAGGTCACATGTCATTTTGGGATTAAAAAGGACTTGGGTAAGTTCTAGTGAAATGCCATACTTATCTCAGAAACACATCTCATGATCACATGTTTAATTTCTACGTATTGTTACTTCCTACGTACTAAGTCGCTTTTAGGAGGTGCTTAGGAGTACTTCCCGCTTGCTCAAGACTCATAATATTTCTGATTTACTTGTTCTTACGGTGAGTTCATAGCCTCGCATTTTTATTTAAATTGTTTTATAAACCCGCGAGGGAGATAACATGCTTGTTTTTAAAATAGAACACAAGGGACCCGAATGTATGCTAGTAGCCTTGATTATTATAAGTTAGCTTTAACTCGCTAAATAAAAAGTCCCGCGGAAATATCATGAATTGTTAATTGCCGGGAATAAGGCATACGCTTATACATGAAATAGTACTATTTGGAGATTACCACCTCCGATCCGTGACGACTAGCTATCGTCTTGTGTTGGGAACATAACACCACGGATGCATTGTATAGAGAATAAGATACACTCATAGCGAGGGTGTATAGTGGGCATTATATTGAATATATGGTAAGGTTCGATGTCATGAGGCTTATAATAATCCCCCTATAACGTTGTCTGATCCACATCGTTATATCCAGATAATTTTGAAAAATGATACTTGTGTTCGGAAAATTTTATTGTTTATATATATATAAACTCTATGAATTCACTCAACATTATTGTTGACGTTTTAGCATGTTTTATCTCAGGTACTTGAAGGTAATTCGGATTGATGGAGATATGAAGGCCCGCTAAATAATTATTCATTCGAAAATGTTTTGTAAAACGTTGTATGATGTTGTAAAATTTATTTGGGGGACCGTGATGTAGACTTTTATTATTCGAATGAATGAAATTTTCTTAAAACGTCTCTTTTGAGTCGTTTTCTATGATTTGAATTATTGTGCTATGACGTAACACCATTTGACCCTTCCGCTGACATGACGCTGAAATGAGGGTGTTACGGTTCTACTCATTTCTAGTAAAGTACGATATTTTCTTTCTACTACCCCATTTGATTGTGGAGTACGTGGAGCGGAGAAATTGTAAGTAATCCCATTAGATTCATAATAATCTCTGAACTACACTTCATTATCAAATTCTCGACCATGATCCGTCCTAATGGAGACTATTGAACAACATAATTGATATTGGACCTTTTTACTAAAAATCTTGAATTACTAAAAAGCTTCGGTTTTGTTTTGAAGAAATATTGTCCAAGTAAACCTAGAGTAGTCGTCTATTATTACTAAGGTGTAATGATTTCCTCCATGATTTCATATGGCAGATGAACCAAATAGATCTATATGTAGAAGTTATAAGCATCTAGTCTTTGAGACCATATTCTTAGCTTTGTGACTAGCGTGAGCTTATTTTCCAATTTTAAAAGCGTCGCAGAAATGTTGATCGAACTTAAGCTTAGGTAAATTTCTAACTAGTTCCTTGGACACTAAGGATTGAATTAAACGCATGTTTGCGTGACCTAATCTCCTATGCCATAAGGTAGAGTTTTCGTCAATTGTTGTAAGACACAAATTTATCTTTCGGCTTATTTCCTAATTTTTTCACATATAAGCCGCTTTTCCTAATACCTCTACCTATGACCTTTTTATCCTTAGTTATTTCACTATTGTGCTTGGAAATTATTACCTTGCACTTATTATCACATATTTGACTAACACTTAGAAAATTAAATCCTAAGTTATCTACATGCTCAACATTTGCAGTATTTAAGGAGTCATGAGAAATCGCACCTTTGCCAATGATAATACCATGTAGATTACTACCAAAAATTATGTTACCTCCATTGTATGCTTTGTATATAGAGAAAAGCTTTCGGTTTCCCGTCATGTGGTTA
>BQNB010043768.1:28054-45308 GCA_026074375.1 Tanacetum coccineum | reverse complement strand
GAGAGACTGGTCCTATGGATAAACTTGCAAGAATATACCTAAAAGAGGTTGTCACGAGGCATGGAATACCTGTTTCAACCATTTGTGATCGCGACCCGAGGTTCGCATCCAACTTCTGGAGGTCACTTCAGAATGCTTCAGGTATTAATTTGGATATGAGTACTGCGTACCATCCACAAACAGACGGTCAAAGTGAGAGAACTATCCAAGCTCTCAAGGATATGCTACGTGCTTGTGTGTTCAACTTTGGAAAAGGTTGGGTTAACCATTTGCCATTGGTCGAGTTTTCATATAACAACAGTTATCACGCTAGCATTAAGGCTGCACCATTCGAAGCACTTTATGGTCGAAAGTGTCGTTCACCTGTTTGTTGGACCGAAGTTGGAGAAGCTCAAATCCTCGGTCCAGAACTAATTCAAGAGACAACTAAGAAACTCGTCCAAATCAAGCAAAGGATGCAAGCTGCTCATGATCGACAGAAGAGTTATGTAACACCCCCATTTTTACAATATAGCAGCGGAAGCTAATCTGGGGTATTACTTCATGGAAACAACAATCATATCAGGGGTTGTTAGTTTTAGCAAACGGGGAAGTAAACCCCAGATATGTTTGGACCCTTTAAGGTTTAGAAAGGATTGGTTCCTTTTGCCTCAAGCTGAGCTTCACGGAGGAGCTGAGCATGGTTAATAATACGTTCCATGTGTCTTTTCTGAAAAAAGTGCTATGCGATGACCTTTAGCCGTTCCGTTGGCTGGAATTCTTATTGATGGAAAGCTTTTGTTTGTGGAGGAACTGTTGAGATCATGGACCGTAAAGTTAAAAGGTTGAAGCGAAGCCGCATTCCATTAATCAAGGTTCGATGGAACTCCAAGAGAGGTCCTGAGTTCACGTAGGAAGGTGAAGACCAATTCAAGAAAAAATACCCACACCTCTTCACCAAGACCGCACCGTCGTCAAGTGCTGCATCGTGAGCCTTGAGGACAAGGCTCGTTGAACGAGGTAAGTCTATAACACCCCGTGTTTTCAAGTCATTGACGACGTCGATAAATCTACTATTTATCTTTTGTATTGTACGCTGTTGCCTGTTATATCATAATGTTATGTTAAAATCGCGTACACTAAAAAATTATCGTACAATGTTTAAATGGGCATCAAACAATTAAATGTTTACAACTAACGGTACTAACTAACTGATCAGGACTTAACACTTTGTACTGTCAATACTAATTATAATTATCGGTACTAACTATTATTACTAACGGTACTAAGTTAGAAAAACATAATTCCCAACAAAATACTTGTATGTAAAATCTATAACTTGTAACTTACATGAATTCCACTAGATATTATGTTAGATATCAAAAGGCTTCTAGAAGCCTTTCCCCCTCCTAATCCACGGCACAACAACAACAATGGGACAATGAGCACACAAAATACACCAAGTTGGCTTGTACAAATACTAACTTATTAAAACCTAGCTAGTATTGTCCCAATTTGACCAAGATCTTTCCTTAAGACCCTCATTTGTGTTTCTTGACCACTATTGCTATCTTTTGACTAGTTTTTTACCATATATACTAGTACACATGCAAGAACACATAGATAACAAGAACCCATAACCAAAAATCAAACAAAAACCTCTCTTCCTCCTCTCTTTTAGCCCACGGCTAAAAAAACCCCTTTAAATAAACCATACAAAATTTTCTACATCATATACAAGCATACACACATCATTTCTAAGATATACTAAGGTGTTTGCAAGCCTTGGTTAACCATTTGCAAGTGTTGAAGCAAGAAAAGGAAACTAGGGTTTTCATTTGGAAAGTTAGGGTTTCTTGATTACAAGCTTTGGTTTTTAATTCAAACAAGGGTTTAGATTGTGTTGGTTATCATCATCATTCATCATAAGGTCATCTAGAACTCTTTATGTTCTTACATTTATCATTATATGCATATGTTAGTTCTATATAGCAAGAATCACCATTTAGGATTTTTAAACATGTAAAAAGAGTTTTTTACTTGTGATCATCATTTTGTACACTATTACATATGTTGTGATATTGATAATATCATGTTAAAATGGATCTACAAGTGTTATATCATATTGGTTAAGTGTAAAAATGAATATATACAAATTAGGGTTTATAAAGTCTACTTAATATGTTACAAGTAAAAGTAATGCAAATGACATGTTAATTTTGTTTATGGACTTTTGGTGATGTTATATGAACACTAAAATAAGGTTATATTGGAAGTATAACACTTGTACACTCATGGTTATTGTGTAAAAATGGTTATGTATAAAACTAGTGATTAAAGGTTACATAAGAAAGTTATTGTTTAAAAGAGTTATTATGGACTTGTTATCATGGAATTTTGGACAAGAGATGGACTAATGGACTTTATTATATGTAAGACATATAATATATATATAGTATAAAAGACTTATGGTAAAATACAAAGTTGAAAGTTATAGAAACAAAGTTTACATATGGAATCAAGAAAGACATCCTAACTTTCTGTTTTAATTCGACATACAACCTGTCCATTTTATATTTTTATAAAATAGTACGTCTCATGACGATTCCAAAAAGCTAAGAAACTTGAAAAACGGATAAATAACGAAAAAGTTACGGTAAAAACAAGTTATACGATAAATAAACGGATTTATAAAAGAATTTTTATAAAACAATTTATAAAAATTATATAAAACAGCAAGTTTAGTATTTTTAACAGATTACACATATTTTTAGGATTCCAAAATGATAAGAAACGAAAATTTTCAATTAATAACGAATGAGTTATGAATTTCGCGAGTTTACGACAATTAATACTTTTATAAAACTATTTTTATAAAAGTTACTATTCATGACAGAAACTTTTATTTTTGTAAACCTCATAAATCATTAGAACTTTCAATTACGAGAACGTGCTCGAAAGAATCGCTAAAAATGGAGCTATAACGAAGAAAATACGACATTTACGGGTTTTACGACAACAAAAACGATATAAGTAAACTTATGATCTGGTGTGAACAGTAAAAGTTACTGTTCACAAGTTGGTTCAAATTTTGATAACTCGACTTAATACGAAAACGTGAGCGCAAGAAACACCTCAAACGGACTCGAAACGCGAAAGTTACGCCAGTTTTACTACAACGGTAATTATAAACGTTTTAACTTATTAAACACAATTTTTCCAAAACAATTAGATGGTGATTAGCTATATAGAATTATGCATGGTAGTAATTACCCAATGTGATTAGTACTTATACGACCTTAATTTAAATAGGTTGCATCTGACGATTTACATGGCGCATTATTCGTGATATACTTGAAATTTACTCACTCAAGGTGAGTTCATAGCCCCACGTTTTACATGATTTGTTTTACAAGTTTTTGGGGTGAGAAACGTAAGAACTATGTAATTTTTATATCTACACAAGTGAATAAGTTTTATATTATGATTACTGTTGCCTAAGTACGACAAACCCTAGTTAGACCCATTATCAGTGAACTGTCAGTTACAATTATAAGCACGAGTTTTATGAATAGATTCTATTATGATTGACATCCCCGTTGGGTTGCTTACTATCACTGGCAAACGAACGATCCCATGTCGAACATGAGGATGTTCGGGTTAGAAACTTATCACGGGCAATATACGCCGATGTAATGGTAATATCATTTTCGAGCATCAGTGTCATGAGCTTAGTGCAACGTAATTACTTTTATATGAGTCTGCGATCTGTGCATTATCATACACTTGGGGAATTCTTGGGGTCCTACAATATATGATTTAAACCATGATTTCACCAACATTAGGTTTTGATTTGGATATCATGCATTAAAAATTTTGTCGCATTACAATTTGTATAACTGTTCATGGGCTAGAATCTTATGGTATTTTTGAACAAGTGGACAAGTGAAGCTTTGGCTTATGTAACAAATACTTTGTTAAATCCAATGTATCAGTTTTAAACGACTTTTTAGTCGTTCTATATACATCTTGTGTTATTGATCTATGAAGTAACACGCCCCGGACCCTTATTCCTCTGCGACCCAATTTGGGGGTGTTACAATATGGATGCTTACCGAGATAAAGACATGGGTGATGTTATTTTTGGAAACCGTTTTATAGGGATGCGGGTGTTGAAGCAATACGGTTCGATAGATTTATTACCATTCATAATGATAATGACAGTGTCACTTATCAAATGGTCCGGTCACATCTAAGGTTTAAACATCTCTCTAACGAGCAATGTAACAAGATTCGGCCATTACTTAAGGTAAGTACAAATGACATATTGGAAGGAAATTCGCACCTATATCAAAAGCTAAAAGGTTTCTACAAAGGAGTCTTGAACTTGGGACCCAAATACATAAGGGACGAGAAGATGTTTGAATGGCTCGCACGTGAACATGTGAGCGTGCATGAGATGGACAAAAGAGTTGATAGAGTCTAACTTAAAGAATCTTCAAAAAACAAAATTGCTTGTCAGGAGACAACCCAGAATGTAATTTCAATTTTTGTAGAGTCTGTCTTCCCAGGATGTCGATACAGCGTATCCAAGCCCATTGATATGGCGTATTGAATAACCTGGACGTTATCTTTTTATTTTCCAGTACTTTGAACTTTATTGTCAAACTCGTCAATACGGCGTATTCATAAATACGAATACAACGTATTTGACCTCTGACCCGTATTTTCGTTATTTTTTTTACATGATCAATATGGCATATCCAACTTAATAAATATGGCGTATCGACTGTCCTTAACAGATTATGTTTTTTGTTTTCTTATTCTACCTACGAACGTTTAGTCTAATATAACGATTGTTATGATTTTTCTTATCTTAAAACAGAGAAGTACTGGACGTAGTTTATGAAAGTGGTGGTATGAATATATTTTGTTATTCTATGTAGTGTAGTCATGTTGGTATTTAAATGCTTTTCGCTACACAAAACAAAAAAGTTTCTTATATAATCATCCCCCCCCATCGAAGATCTACCGAGCAATTTCCAAGGAGTTTTTTTGTTCTAATTTCCTTCATATTTCATTTTATATTTTAACAACGTAGGGCTTGTATATCCAGTGAGTTGGATATCTCAGTGGGGGAGAGAATTAATAACGCTACTTGTCCTTATTTTCATACTAATATGCCTAATATGCTAAATTATTTTTTATCATGTTTTTGGTGAGATTATTAAGTTGTATAACCCACATACATAACCCTTAATTACATATTGTGTAGATTAAGTCCTATTCTGTTTCCCCATTTTATCTAAAATTCCAACAAATATATGAGTGTGTAATCGTGACAGTAGTAAAACTTTAGAACATGGCTTTTTGGTATATTATTCGAGACTACCACATAATAAGTAATTAATTTTTTTCTTTTTTTTTTTTTTTTAAAAAAAAAAATAATTTAGAGTAACTGGTTTTAGATTGGTAAATTTCTAGGATTATACCAAAAAGCCTATTCCATTAGTTAACCCCCGTATAAAACCCCTTGTTTACTCTCATTTTTAGAGTAAGATACCCCTAGAAAAACCTTCTGAGCCATTCTTTTTGTTTCTTCCACCATTAAAATTTGTTTTATTACACCTTTACACCTTAGTCTACCCTAATAGATTAAGTCCTTGGTTGGTTGCTAGTTGCTTTTGTGTAAAAGTATGTACTTCCTGTGTTCATGTGCGTATTTCTTATCTATGGTTAGGTCAGGAAATGCACAATGCAATGGAAATGTGAAAGTAGTGTTTTTTTATTTTTCTTGTGTTTACTACTTTCACTATTATTTTTATTTGTGAGTTATGAGCATTGATGACATCAAATAACGTTACTTTTATAGCATCATTTATCCCATGAAAATAACCCATTTTGTATAATTATTGCAAAGAATTGTTACTTAATCGTTTGAATTTGAGAATTACAGTAATTATGGAGTACTTGGTGAAGATTAGCAAAAAGGCACGTATTCTGGAGATTAAACGAAGACATTTAAGGATTACTGTTCTGACATCCAATATGCCATATCCATCAAGGAAGATACGATGTATTTGTGCCTACACTTCACAAAAGACAACGAAGGAAACAAGATCAATACGCCTTATCCAGGGAAGATCATTACGCCGTATTCAAGCTATAGAAATAAAATATTCTGGAAGATATCGAACGTGGTCCCTACTCCAAGAAACCCTCGATATGCCATATTGACCTCAGTCAATACGCCGTATCGACCTTTTTCAAGACCTTATATATAGAAAACTCAAAAGAGTTTCATAGTGTGCTAAATCAATTTTTGATACCTAAACTACAAAAGTCATTTTCAGAGATATGAAATGCAAAGAGGTCTTGCAACGTAATTAATTCCATAGGAAACAACTTGTAATCTCCTTTACTCTTGTAATCCTTTAGTTTTTGGTATCATTCGTTAACTCGGTTAGTTTATCTTGGCTAAATTATTACTCTTGTATTGATTATGATGTTTGACGGCTAATACCTTTCGGGTATTAGCCATTATTATGAAGATCTGAATGTTTGGTTTGTTTATCTTGATTGCTTAATTTATCGTTGATTGCTTGTTTATGTTTATCAGTTTATACTTGTTTACGTGCTTTGTATGCGACTAGCCTCACTAGATCAAAAGATACAGACGCAAGTAATCCTAATGCCGGGATGGCTCTCCATGATAGTGATTTTATAAAACTAGACCCAATAGATCATTGATAATAACTATCTTTGCTCCTTAAATAGTGAGCATAGTTGGACCGGCAGGAGACCCCAGGATCACAAGTACGTTTCTCAATTAATTGGGTAAAGAATTTGGTTATGTACTACTAGTGTAATGAATGCCCTCTAACATAAGTGGGTAAGTCTCTATACTATGTTTAACAAGATCACCATTGCTTAATCCCTAAATAGATTATACTCAGTAATAAGGATGCTTTATACGGATACGTTTAATTCGTGATGAAGTCTTGTAATCTGGTCTTATGGAATAAATCATTGCACTAAATAAACAAATCAACGTTTCTTAGATTGGAATGATAATGTTAAAACAGTTTTCTTATATTTGCTAGAACCGCTCTTGTTATTCATTAATGTTGCTTGTGTGTGTTTATTAAGTGTCTTAATGATTTTAGTTATCACAAACCCTGTGCCAGTACTCTCAGGCGAAAACCCCCTTATATGTTTAGATTTAGGATTAACATAGGTTTAACAATGAATAAATTAACTTAGTCTAGATAGAACCAAAATATTAATAAATGACAGATTTTTCTCACTCTTATGTGATCGACAAAACAAACCTACTTACCACGAAACTCCCATCTGACCGGATACACTGCCCGTTTAAGTGTTGTTTTTTGTAAAGTCGGCAAAATATAAATTTAAAACTTGAAATCATAAAATTAAACACCTCACTACAACACAATCAAGTTTTTGGCGCCGTTGCCGGGGAGTGAAAATTCAATCTTGATTTTTATTTGATATTTTTGTTTTTAACATTAGATTAGTCTAACCCTTAGGATTACTGTAATTTAGATTAATGTATAATTTTGTATATTCTGTATATTTTAATTGTTCGCTTGTATATTTGCTTAGTTTAATTGTTTGTGTGATTTAATTGTTTTCTAATACACTGTTCTGGTCAATAACCTGATACGGCGTATCCACTTCCATTGGATACGGTGTATCCAACTTTCTTATCCAATACAGCGTATTCGTTCAAAAAGATTAATATGGCGTATTTAGATCCATTGAATACGGTGTATTAAGCATCTGATACAATAACAGAACTAGTTTTTCAATTTTGATTTCCGTATATCTGTGTATTAAGCATCTGTGTTTACCCCTTGTTTCAGGTAGTGCATGACAAGGATTTCAACTAAGGAACTATTAACCCCTTCAAGTACCGAAAACGAGAATTTCCGATCAGCTTAGGAAGCTTCTCAGAAACTAAGTTCTTAGACGAATCAAGATCAACTGAATTCAATCTATTTCTGATTAGAAAAATATTCCGAGAAGAGTTGCGAAACAATGGTGACACCAGGAATCAGTACATGAGCAAAACTCGACCTGATTAGGGATCGGGAATTGCTAGGCCTAAAATCGATGACAAAGATAGATTTGAATTAAAAGGCCAATTTCTCAAGGAACTACGAGACAACACCTTGAGCGGTTCGGCTCATGAAGATGCGAACGAACACATTGAAAATGTTCTTGAGATTGTCGATTTATTCCATATCCCTAATATAACTCAAGACCAAGTGGTGCTTAGAGCCTTCCCTATGTCCTTAACTAGAGCCACGAGTCGTTGGCTAAGAAACAAACCATCTGGTTCAATCACAACTTGGGAAGATCTTAAGATAAAAGTTTTCTAAGAAAATATTGCCCACCTGCTCGTACTGCAAAGAAAATGAAGAGATCAACAACTTTCAGCAAGAACTAGATGAAACCCTTTACCAAGCATGGGAGCTGGTATATGCTTAATTACACATACTATTTTCCATTAAAATCGGACTTAAATGACCAAAAATATACCAAAAATACATCGTATTTGTACGTTTTGCATTTATAAATTTGCATAAGGGATATCTAAGAAAAGGACAAAATGAAGCCAAACGGACAAAACCGAGCACGAATGGAAAAGAGCGGATGAGTCCAAAGTTCAAAGTCCAACCAAAAAAAGTCAACCCCCGACAAGTCAAAGTCACAGAACGGATCAAAACCGTGAAGAAAAACCTTAATGGACGACCCGTTCCCTTCTAATGGGTCGGGACAAACCCATTAAGATTTATATTACAAGTCTTATAAGACTTTTACTTAATTATAACCCAAAAAAAACCTTTTTAAACCCAAATACACCACCCGACCCAAATAAAGCCCAAAACCTTAACCCATTAAACCACTTAACACCCGTTAACCTATAACCCATTAATCCCTTTACACCGTTAGTCCTAAAGGACTAACAATGTTGGTCTAAAAGGACTAACGGTGCAATATCCACCCAACCTCAAGGACCAACGATGAACATAAGAAGGACTTTGGGTGTAATCAAGTTATACACTTTCAGGGACCAAAGTTGCCAAAACTCAAACCTTAAATCCATACCCGCCATTTACTATTCATCATCCCCTACCGTTGTCCCTTTCCTTCCCTGCAACACGACAAAGTTAAACCAAAACCCCACACCATAAAACAACAAACACACGCTGGCAATCCTCTTATTTATGGTTCGTTGATAAGAAAAAGACAAAGAATGAAGGGTTTAAGAACGATTGGCCCTTGGAGGAAACACTAAATTGGATGGCTTATAAGAAGACTTGAATCTCCTCACTAAAGAAACACAACATAGAATAAGTGAAGACAACCCCTGCAAGTTTTGAGAATTTAATATAAATAGTATTAAGGTTCCAATTTGTAAAGGGGATGTAACTAGGAGTAGTGTAATTTAGGAGTAGTATAATTTTACTTTTTAATGTTTTTAATTTATGTTTTTAAGTCTTTAAATTCTGTATTTTACTTTTAAAAAGCCTTGTAACCATTTTAAGTTTTTAATAAAATTTAATGTTTTATGCTAAATTCTGTTTCAGTAGTGATCTTGGTGGGGGTTTTTTTTTAAAAACTGTTGATAAGCTCTTATAAGCTCACTTTGTTTTGTTTAACCTGGTTGATTAAAGAAAATATAAGCTTTTAAGATTTTAAGATAAATTTCACAAAACTTCAACTCTCAAATGAATACCTCAGCTTATTTTATAGAAGATAAGCCAGAAAAGGATGGGCTTATTGGGTTGGTAGACTGCTTATTATTAGATGGTAGAGACCTTAGAGCTTATTAGGATCATTAGATCCCTGTTTTGAGCTTGGGATCAAGGTACCCCTTTATTTCCTCATTTTTAGCTTATTTTCATGTTCAACTTATTCCATTGCTCTTTCCTGCTTATGTGTTGCTTCTACTTGCTTATTTGTCTTTGTCAATCATTAATCTTCATCTGCTTTTACATTTAAATGCCTTTTAAATTCTGTTTTAGTTTAAATTTAAAATATGAGTTTTAAAGGGGTGTTTGGTTTAAGAATGAAAATGGGTCAAAATGAGTGTAAAGTTGTTTTGGTCTTAAGTTAGATTTAAACAAGCCTTTTTAAAGTCCTTTTCATCTGTTTTTAAAGTTGCTAAAAGTCTTAATCTCATTTTCCAAAGTTAATTCTATAAGTGATTGAATCTGTGGTGATAATTTTGCTTAATAGTTTAACTATTTACTTAGGAAAATGATTAGGCTCTTATAGATGTGGTTTCATGCAGGTTTTAAGTCCAAATGTAGTAAAAGGAGTTGTTTAAAAGTGTGCAGAGTGGTCTTAGGTTAGTCAAATCTGTTAAAATTTAGTTAATGTAATTTTTTTATAAAAAAATGGCTTTTTCAATTGCTTTAATCTGGTTAACCTGAGTTTTTCAAAATGCTTTTTAAAAGTTGATATGTGTTATGTGAGGTCTAATTTCAATCTGTTTGGGGGTCTTAAGTTCATAAGGTTCTGTTTTATTGCTTATTTTTAAGCTCAATAGTAGTGTTTTGTTAAGATTGAAAAAGTTTCTAAACGTTGTAATCTGAACAAACAGCTTTTTCATTAAGCTATTTAAGGGCTTATGTGTGTTTCAAACTCATTTTTCTTTGTTGCTTATTATAGCTTATTGGCAAAGCTTTTGTGGTAAAACATTAAGCATAAGGTTCCTATTTCCTACTTAAAATAAGCTAGAAAATGGCCTTTGGCTGTTTGGCTATCAGTTTAAGCAAATAAGCCTATATCTACTTTTGAGCTTATAGCTTATTGAATTTTCTTAATTTGTGTTTCATATTACTTGTTAGGTTAGTTTTTAAGTCTTTTAGTCTTTTTTAGCCTGTTTAGACCTTATTTGAGCTATTTGAGCTATTTGCTTTTAACTAAAATTTTTAAGTGTTTTAAGCATTTCTGTCATTTAGCTTATATTTAATCATCCTCTTTCTTATTATTGGTTTGCTCATGCTTATTAGTTAGCACTTATTTGTTTTTAAGCTTATTATCCCCCTTTTCATTTGCATATGTTTTTAAAAAGCCAAAAAGTTAAGCCAAAAATCACTTAGTTTTTAAAAAAAAAACATACTGTCAGCTTATTTGCTCATTTCTGGGTTTATTATTGCTTTTTAAAAATAATTTCAAGTTTTAAAGTTGCTTATTTTCGGCTTTTCTTTAAATTTGGTTAAAAAGTTTTTTTTTTAAAAATCAAAAAGGGGAAGGTGGAAGTCCAAGGTGAGCAGGGCTCGAACCCTGGACCTCAACACCCTCAACCCTTATAACACACACACTCTACCACTGCGCCCTTGGGACTTTTTTGTTATAGTCCCAAGTGGTTGGTATTTAAGGACGTTTAGGCCATAAGCTTCTAAGTTGTTTTAGCTTATTACCACTTATTCCAATAAACTGGTAATCGCCATTTTCATTTTTCTAGATCCAGATAAGTCAAAGTATTTTCTCATTTTCTTTAGACTTTTCCAAGTTCATTTAGTATTTTTAATTAATTTTTCTTATTAAAACAGTTTTTAATTCATATAAAATTATTAAAAAATCAAAAAAATATAATTCTTTTTTTTTAATTTTCTTTTATCATTTAGGACCTAGAAAAATTAGATTTGCTCTCGTAGAGTTAAAATTTTAGAATTTGATTTTTTAAAGAACGGGATTGAATCCCGTTCATGTTTATAGTGTTTTTAAGCTTAAAATACTTTCGTTTTTGGTTTAGTTTTCTTAGTTCTTGCATTTTAGTCACTGAGGATTTATTAAAAGTAAAAAGTCATTTTAGGTTTAAATTTTGATAATTTAGTTTTTTTTTAAGTTGCGTTTTTTAGGATTCCCGTTAACGTTTTAGGATTTAACCTAAATTGCTTTCGTTTTAAAGGGTTTTAGCTCTTATAGCTTTCTTTTTTAGTGAGCTTGCCTTTATAACTTGTTTTCCTCATAACATTAGAAAACTCCAATCAAAAATCTTATTTTATTCAAAACATCAAATGTCAAAACTCGCTCTCAGACTTCCATTGTATCCTCTTGGGATAACGACACCGAAATCATATACTACTTCCGGATTTTATTGATTTTCTTTCTTTGAACCTTATCAAGGGTAACTTGGTTTGGTTTGGTTAATATAAGTAGTAGTATTATATATTATTATTTATATACTATAAAGAAATACAAATCAATTTTTGGCGCCGTTGTCGGGGAGGAGTGTAAGCGATTGTCGTTTCAACGTTTGACAATTTGTGCTTTGAAGATCCTTCCTTGTGAAGTTATTTTCTTTATAAAAATATAAAAAAATACAAAAATATTTTTCATTTTCTTTTATTATATTTATAAAATTAAAACAAGAAAAACCAAAAAAATATAAAAACATTGTCTTTAAATAGAGCATAAAATCATCATCAAATCAATACTCCAACTTTAGTATTATACATTAATAAGTTCTCAAACAAAAGATTTAAAACTTTGCCTTGTTTGTGTCACTTGCGAGGTACGGCTCAACCTTTAAAAATCGATTAACAAACTATAAGAGGGGTATAAGGAGGGTTGTTCCGAGGAACTACGACCCGAAAGGAGAAGGATTTTAATAGCTTCGCGCTTTCCCGCTCCTCCGCTCAGAGAGCTACCATGAAGCAAGTTGATTATCGGTTTAAGTTATTCAATCTCATTTTGTTCGTTAATAAAATATGTTGCTTAAAAAACTGGAAAATCCAAAAATATTCTCCGTAACCTCAAACTCCGTTTAATTCTTTCTCTTATCCTCTAATTCGTTCAATTCTAATGACGTCATTCGAACAAAGCGAGTGTATGAGTTGTGGACAACCATGTATTGTCTTTTATTGTTATCCATGTACGTGCCAGCAGTGTGGTGTTAATCTTATTAACGGAACTTGTATAAACTG
The DNA here is from genome assembly GCA_026074375.1 of Tanacetum coccineum. Lineage (NCBI taxonomy): Eukaryota > Viridiplantae > Streptophyta > Magnoliopsida > Asterales > Asteraceae > Tanacetum > Tanacetum coccineum. Next base: position 32,361 of record BQNB010043768.1, on the reverse strand, counting down.
CACTTATGGAGACGGAAAACCAGTCACTTGTTGCGAGTGTGAAAGCCCGTTAAATGGTAGATTTTGTTTGTCTTGCAATTCGAGAGCTGGAAATTCTTTCACTTATGATTCAACTCCGAATTCTTTCGATAATCCTCACAATTTTTCATACCCACCTCCACAACCCCAGTACGATACGTATTTTTGTGAGTTATGTGGGAACGATGCTCACTATGGTTACAATTCTCCGCCTCAGGTCCCGTTTGTCTACAATCCGGACCCGTGTTTCAATCAAAACTTTGATATTTGGGGGGGGGGGGAGGAGAATCAAACGGCACCTACTTTTCACACAACAAATATCTTTGTTGTGAAAACGTGGGTCCTCATGCGACTTTTTTTTTGAATGTCAACACGATGATCAAAATTTTACACTCTAATTCTTTCGGTTTTTACCAATCCCGAAAGAAACCCCCCGCAGTTTCCGTCATTCATCAACCACATCATCGAAACAAGTGCGAAATGTTGCAATCCCGTGAAGACCTAATGGAAATCAATACAAAACTTTTTAACAAAGTTTGATCGTATTTCTTTAAGGAAACACCGAAGGTTTTTAAACGCAGGCCTTGGACAAATTTTTTAAAGTTTAAGCATGCCAGTCCTAAGGAGGTAACAAGAATTGCTTAAGCAAACTGTTCAAGATTGCAAAGTATAAACGAGAGTTACAGAGTATAATTAAAACTCCGAATTGGAATTACACTACCACATCTTATGAGGAGACAAAGGACTATACCATCTGCAATCACACCCGTTTTATTTCACCGAGGAGCCCTTGACTCTCTCAATAATAGAGGATGAGCATCTCGACACTATTCCGGCAACGGAATCGGATGAAGTAATAAAGTCTAGTGTTGAGGACCTTGTCCAAATCCCGAAGGATCCGAGGGTATTCCGATAATATGTGTGATTGCCTTTTCGTGATAATTCTCCCCGCCCTTGACATTCTCAAAAAGATCAATTTGAGGGTTTCTCCGATTCTAACGATGATTTCTCTTCGATTGGATGGACGACTTCTTTCTCTATGACGACATCGAATTATGTTGAAGGCCTAACCTTCCACTCCCGATTCTGAGCTCCGTCAGCTTAGAGGAGGTAAATGATTTTCACACAGAAGATGAGAGAAAGAGATGATTTTCTTCGGTGAAAAATACGAAAATTAATCTTCTCATTGCTAAGATCGAAGTAATTAATTCTAATCCACCTCCATCTTCTGATTTTGTGACCAAGTCTTCCTCCACTTCCCCTAACCTTTTCTTGGAGGAGACTAACACCTTTGATAATTCTTTAACCGAATCTAAATTTTCGATTCCTTCTACTTTGATTTGGAAGAGATAGTAGTTGCGTAGTACCCACTACTCGTTCTGATCATTCTCTTCCGGATTATGAAGCTTTCTATTTTGATGACGACCATATTGAAGAGAAGAGTAGTGGTGGTACCACTACTCATTTTGATTTTTCTCTTTCTAAATATGATTCTTTATCTTGATCTTTCGAATGATCCTTCCTCCTGACCGAGAGGAGGACGTTATCATGAGGAGTTCGTCGATGAACTCGCTCACATCATATCTCCACCAGAGTATGATTGTTTCTATTTTAAGAGTGAGCCCGATCCAGGTGAGTTGACTAGTATTGTTGACTCCGGGATTCGTGAAGTGACGTCTTATCTATGACAATGTGAAATTACCATTCGAGGATGCCCATCTCCCTCCTTGCAATGTTGTATAGATCTTGTCTATCTTTTCTCATTTATACCCGTACTCTACCAATCTTCTCTCTTGCGGGAATGAAGATACCATTTTTGACCTCGGCATCTCCGTTTATCATTCTTTTATGCCAAGTGTATCTTATCAGAGTGGAACTTTCATGAAATTCAATGTTTATCCAAACAACTTGAATGAAAGTCCGATGGAGATTTTATCTTCCACTTGCTCCCCCATGGACCAATGAATTCGGGGTCGAGTCAGGCTCAAGACTCGGTTAACAAAAATAAGCGCTTCGTGGGTGGCAACCCATGCTTATCCTAGTAGTAGTAATGAATAATGTTTTGTTTAGTGATGAGGCCGCCTCACCCTCTTGTGTCTTGTTTTGTGTTGTATTCCATGATTGCCCGAACTTTTTGAAGCCTCTTGTGCTGGCGTTTTGTCCTTCGATCAAGTCAGCTTCCAAATCCTTAACTTCATTTGGGAATCCACTATCCTAATCTTATCGACTAACATTTAACTTTAGCATAATTCATAAACGCTTTAGTATGACATATGTACCCCTTTAAAACATTGAGGAACAATGTTTCGTTCCTAGTATGGGGATCTTCGATTGATTTGTGCCCGCAGCCGTGTTTTATCAGTAACCTCCGTTTTTTAACCAAAAAAAAATTTAAAAATATATTATGTTTTTATGCAAAAAATTTAAAAAATTCCAAAAATATAATAAGTGTTTTGTCACAATTTTGACTTTCTTGCTGGGTAGAAAAAGAATAAATTTTGACTCGATCGAGCGTGTTGAGCTCTAGCTTTGTTCCTAACTTTAGACTAAGGCATTTCGCTGAAATTTCGCGAAGAACGAAAAATGATAGAGTTAAGTAGTGAGTTAGATGGTAAACAAGGAATATTTAGAAATCTAAGAGCTCATGTATGTAATTTGTGGCTTTTTCTCCCATAAGCTCCTAACCGGACTAATAATGCGTGCTATTTTTAAAAATTAAACTTAAATCAACAATTTTTGAGATGTAGTCGATAGCAATAATTTTAGTCTTAGTTCAAATTTATACTTAAATTTTCCAAAAAGAAGTCTTCTCTATATCGTGAAATAAAGTGTGAAATGTTTAAAAAAACAAAAAAAATGAAAAATGATGAAAAATATAATGAAAATGGAAAAAAATGATGAGTAATAATTATAAACTGTGGGCTGATAAAAGTTTGTTGCATCTTGCCGGCTCACAACCGATGTTACAGCCTTCTAAAGAAAGCCAATAGTAAGAATAATAATCCGAGACTGATAAAAGTTTGTTGCATCTTGCCTGGCCTCATCAACGATGTTGCAGCCTTCTAAAAAGGTCAAGGGTTTACGATTCATCATGGTTATGTTTAATGATTAAGTGTGATATAATAAATGTAAGGAAAATTCTCTTTTGTTAAATTTAAATATGCTTTTGAAACTTAGACTATTGTATTTTTAAGTTGTGAGTTTTTTCTAAATAAGCTATGAATATAACGGGAACCCAAAGTTTTGAAACCGAAGGTCGTGATCACCGATACTAGTCTCTGTAGGGTGTCAAAAGCCTGGTCACTTAGCCGCAAGGTTGGATGTGCCGAGACGAAAGTCGCTACATTGGATGATCTCGCCTTCAAACTCAGTTATTCCCCCCCCCCCCCCCTCGTGATAACATGAAGCATAGAAATATTGCAAAACTTATATAAAAAAAAAAAAAATGAATCTATTTGGTTGAATCAAAAGCACATTCACCTAAGAATAATAATTGTGCGAAGTGAAAAGTTCACAAGATGCAAAAATAGAGTGTTAGCATGCTTAACTTATCTTTAACGGTGATTTCGTTTTAAGCTTGGTGTTGGAATAAGTCAGAAAAGTTGGTGACATGAATTTATACCTTTTGAGGGCAACATAAGATTGAAATATTTCTGTTCATTAACGCCAACAGTTATAAAAATAACAAAGTCCAATAGGTTAGTTTAGTTGCTTTAAAAAGAAAAGTACAAAAAAATGAATGAGAAAAAGGAAAAATACAAAAATATGTGTGAGAATAAGTGTATATATTTAAAAAATGGTAAAAACAGGGCTTTTCTAAACTATTGATTCTTTAATTCCCCTCGATGAACACTTAGCTACTTTTCGAGGTTATTAGTCGAGGGGGATCAAGATTCTTAGTTTTCTTAAGTGTTTACTTATAGCATTGCGTGAGGACACGACAATATCTTAGTATGGGGGATTTTGGTATGTGTTTAATTACACATACCATTTTTCATTAAAACCGGACTTAAATGACCAAAAACGTACCAAAAATACATTGTATCTGTATGTTTTGCATTCGTATTATGCAGGTAACGGATATCTAAGAAAAGGACAAAAACGAAGCCAAAACGACAAAACCGAGCATGAGAACGAAAAGAGCGTGAAAGAAAAGTAAAATCAAAGTCAAAAAGTCAAAGTCAACCAAAGTCAACCCCGACAAAGTCAAAGTCAAAGGCGGAGCCGATATCGAAGAAATGTTAAATGGGTCAACCCGTACCCATCTAATAGGCCAGGTCAGCCCATTT
>BQNB010043768.1:0-27161 GCA_026074375.1 Tanacetum coccineum | reverse complement strand
ACTTGTGTTTTGTGCCCTGAAGTAGCACCCCAATGTTACCATTCCGCTGCGTTGTCCTGATTTTTGGGGGTGTTACAGGTTTTAGGGATAAAACTTGTATTATGCATAATTTTTTTCCCTCTATTTTTAGCATTTATGTTGTCTTTTCATGATAGGGACCATCGGTGATAGTTTATTCGTTATGCTAACAGTTTGACTTGGGCAAGTGGTGCGCGGTATTTGACTTTAATATTTACTCTGCTAGAAAAATACTTTAGTTGTAAATTTTGTCCCTACCAATTTAGTCTTAGCTTCTCCTCTTGTATTCCCTATTTAATGATGTGTCGTGACTTAGATACTCCACCAACTCATTATCTCTATTCCATTCTAAGTATTTTGGTAACATCTTCAAAAATAACTAGATATCGGTGATGATGTCACAAAAGCGCAGAACACATGCTCCAAAAAACTCTGCACCACCACATGTAGTCCTTACAAACGATGGCCTTTTGACCGAATTATTAATCCGATTACCTATTCTTTGTATTCATCTGTTTACAACTGTATCAAAACAATGGCTAAGAATTCTTACATCCCCTGTTTTTACCCTTAACCGCAGCCAAATCAGTAAACTTGATCCTCCTGTTAGTCTTTTTGTTAATCACATTAGATCTTTGTTTGAATATGATTTTGTGTCGTTAGATTCCAGACTTTAGTCAAAAAAATCCGCTATGGATAACTCCTTTACTTTTGGCTCCACTGAGGAAGCTCATAATGTTAAGATCTTGCATTCTTGCAATGGTTTGCTTCTATGTACTGGTTCGGGGAAGCCTATTTTTGATTATGTATATAATCCATCCACTAATCAGTTTAAAAGGCGTCCGCATCCAGATTTCTCGCTTGATGATTCACCTTATTATAGAAGTGCTGGATTGAGAATGGCCTTTGATCTTACAAAATCATAGCACTACAAATTGGTGGATTGTGGACGCACATCTTGTGACATTGATATACAAATTTATTCTTCAAAGATAGGCAATTAGAGCCTGTGCATGGACCGTTTTAACTACTTTAGTTTTGATCATTTTGATAGTGCAATCTACTAGAATGACGCCTTACATTGGCTAGAAACTGAGAATATGCAGCTTACGCATTACAGATTAAATATTGAAGACCATGAGCATCTAATTATAACAACCATACAAATCCCTCACGGGGGAATAAACTTCCTCGAGTCTTATAGCTATATGGATCCAATGCTAATACTCATACAAATACCTCACATGTTGCATCTGGAAGGAAAATTGTTTGAGTCGTGTGGGTGTTTGCTTCTTGTTTGTAGAGATGATATTGGCTCTAGCGAGTTTACTATCTATGAGATGATGAAAGGGTGTAATGTTTGGTCGGTTAGGTACCGTGTTGATACTAATGACTTTATGACTCCACTTCCCGAAGGATGGTTGATTTGGTCCATTGTTTGGAGCACTGTTTTGGGAGAAAGGGAAGAAGATTCTATTTTGGTGATCAACATGTCTTGAAAGGTTGTACAATACAACCTAATATCAAAGACTCTCTATGAGATCTAAAAATTGTGGATCTAATCAACTTGATGATGATGATGATGATGATGATGATGATGAGATCCTTCAACATTTTGAAGCTGAACATAATGTTTATGAGTTCATTCCATCTATTGTAAGTGTGTGATTAGCTGTCTTTGTGTAATGTTTGTTTGCATTTGCTATTAGATTGACTACGTTAGTTCTTTCGGGTCTGTCCAAAGGCTGATTCATTTTAGTTAGCATTCTATGCTTTTGATTGTTCAAGTAATATATTTATAAGTTTGACTTTTAATAGTCAACATGGGTGTACAAAAGTCAAACTGGATTAGGGTGTGAACACAAATTATGTTGCATTTTGACTTTAAAAAGTCATTTCGACCACATACTAGTAGAAGCACCATATGTAAAATGCACAAACAGTTAAGTTATACTAACCACAATAAAGTTAAATATCCAAAAGATTGGGATAGAAACCCATCCAACAGTGTTGTTGGCAACCCATACATAAGCAAAGTTAAATGTACCAAGACCAAAACAACAATGTTAAAGTTACAGGTTTTTTCAATAAACCAAAAGATGAACCTACACCATCTTCACAAAAACTTGCACAAGCTTCACAAACATAAACTGAAGTTCCTACAACATCTTCCTTTTACCTTTCCTCCTTACATCTGAACTTCCTCCAACATCTTCTTTGGCTTTTTTAATTCCAAATTTCTTATTCGGAATTTGTTGCCAAGTTTTGACAGCTGCAAGACCCAAAGCGTAATTCGTCACTGGAGGTGGCCTTTTTATTGGAACAAAAAGAGTTGTAGAGGTTGACCCTGTTCTAGGTGTTGTAGGTGCAAGATGTTTTGAACTTGATTTGGGTTTTTCACGTTTAGTGGTTGTTGCATTTCTAGAGCTTGACCCTGCTCTACCATTATAAACAGTCCTTTGCTCATCTAAACATAAATCATCATACCACTGTAAAACCACTGATGGAATAGTAGCTTTTTTGCCTTTGTAGAGCTTGATCCGTGTTTATCATCAAATTCTTTTTTGGGGCTTTGGTAGATCTAGATCCTGGTTTACCTTTAGAACCTTTTTTTGTTCCCAAGTAGAATCAGAGCTACAAGTATCCTCAGAGCTTGACTTTAAGGTATCATTAGTGTTAACTTGAAAAGGGCTATGATCAGAGCTTTCATTAAAGGTAACTTGAAAAGGGTATGATGAGAGCTTTCATCAGAGGTAACTTGATAAAGGTTATGATCAGAGCTTTCATCATAGGTAACTTGAAAAGGGTTATGATCTTAGCTTGTGTCTGATTCAATAATTATGACCTCTACAAATAAGATATGATTGGTAAACTTAGTTTCCAAATGTACATTGCTTCAATTCAGGTTATTTTCTAAGATACATTAAGCTTAAAGGGATGTTTGGATGAAATCAGCTTGTTTCCTAAACTTAGTTTCCAAATGTACATTCATTCAGTTCAGCTTATTTCATAAGGTACCTTAAACTTAAAGGGGTGTTTGGATTAAATCAGTTGTTTCGTAAACTTAGTTTCCTAAGGTACGTTGGTTTAATTCAACTTATTTCCTTAGGTACCTTAAGCTTAAAGGGCTGTTTGGATTAAATCAGTTGTTTCCTAAAATTAGTTTACTAAGGTCTAAACTTAGTTTCTCAATTACTATATAGTGTAAATTACCCTCTCTAACAGTCTAATACCTATGCAATATGCTCAAAAGAACTATTACCTCTTTCCATCACCATGTTCTTTGTTCCCTTGTTAAGATCCATTTTCTCTTTTGCCTTGTTAAGATGTTTTACATCTTTCTCAATCCTCTGTTTAAGAACATCCAAAATCTTTATTTATTTTACCTTTCTTTTGTCATCTACAAATATAGCAAACACTCAATACATAAGCCACAACTAATATGATGGATAAAATAACATAATAATAACAAGTGACAAAATGGGTCAATAAAATAGCAACAACATGCAAGATAATACATTCCTTGTACACTTACCTTTCACACGTTGTTGTTTCTCCCATTCTCATTTCAATAAATCATCTACTATAGCATCATGAACCTGCCAGTTATTCCCATACTTATGTAAAACATAATCGATCATGTCATCATTTACTACAAACTTATTAAAGTCTATAGATTTCCAAGAATCTGACATTGATATGAACTTTGATCTAGGGTTTGTTGGGTTTTGGGAGTGAAGAGTCAGGTTTGGTAGTGAGAATTAAATGGAGTGTGTGCGGAAAGTTTTTTAAAATATGTGTCCCGAGGAAACATGGAGTCAACACTCGTTTGAATGGGAAAAGACATAAATACATAGGGACGATTCATGCAAGATTTGTAAACCACAAGGACGAATCATGCAATTTAGTCTTTGTTTAAGACATAAATGATCGTTTCTATGCAGTTACGGAAGCACTTCATTTTCTACTTGCAATGATGACATCTCAGCTTCTATTTGCACGAAAATTGAAATTTTGATTTAATTATTTATAATCTTATATCTTATCACACTCATATCTTCTCACAGATACACTAAATTGTTTACTTAAAATTTTATTGAATGGCCACTTTCGAGGTTTTGGATGAACTTATGAAGATTACCGGTTCGACGGAGTTACATACGCGTATGCGGTTCTGGTTTGTGCAAGAGATTGCCGAAGAAAAAGGGTTTCTAAAATTTCTTCGTGATCGATGTGATGACTTGAGGAGGTGCAGCGCCAGGAGTCGTGTGTTGATTGGTGAGATGGAGGCTTTGGGAGCTTGTGTGGTGGTTGTTGATTGTTTAGAGTGTTTGAAACAAACTCACGCTAGAGAAAACGATAAGCTTGCCACTTTGACAGAAGTGTTGGTTGAAACTCAGGCTGGTATCCATGAGAAGGAAGGTCATGTGGCTAGAATGGATTTAAATGATTAGGTTTTCATAGGTAACGGGTAGTTAGTGACTTTTGTTTTGTTGATGGTTGAATGTAATGACTTTTATATCTTATGGTTGTATATCTAATCTTTTGAAGCTGTTACTTGTATATTAATTGGCCAAAAAATTATGTTCTTATATCAAGTGTTTTGATTTATGCATGTTGTTGTTTTGTTTTTGTTTTTAGGATGATTTTTGGTTATCTGTTGTTGTTTTTGTATTATGTTAAGGATGTAGATGATATAGATTAAGGTGTGTTTAGTTCCTGGTTTGGAAAAGAAAAATGGCGGTTAGAAAGGAGATTGGCGAAAATCGAGAAACGACGCCTCAGGGACCAACCGTGCAATCGAGAAAAGACAAAAAAAATTAAATAGTAAAGGTTACTGTATTAACAAAGTCATCAGGGACCAACGGTGCAATGAACATTTGACGTGAAAAGACGATTGTACCCTTCAGTGGAAGGGCGACGTGGCCAAGATAACGACGGAAATAACCGTCATTAGGTATAACGGGGCTTCAGGGACCAACCGGGCAACAACAGTGCCAAAAAAGGACCCCGTACGAGAGTCTCCGTTATCTAAGAACCAAACGAGCAAACAGAGGTGAGTACAGGGACCAACTGTGTAATTTACCCTACTACTTATTACCATAATGTTTCGTTTAAACCCTTTAAATTCCATAATTATTAAATTCAACTTTGTTTCTTTATACATGTTATTCATAAAGTTTGAATAAGAGTTAAACCCAAAATTTAATAATCTTCAATTTTCTGTAAATACAACTTCAAAACTAAATGGCTTATAGTTAAAAATTATATAAAATGTATTTATAATTTAAAAATGAAGTTCACACAACGTTAAAAACGTATCCCAAACGTAATGTAATTTACATCAGTTAAAGTAAACTTTAGGGTGTTAGATCGGTTCGGTTATCGGGTTGTTCGGTTAAAATTTTTTTTGGGTCAACTCGGAAACTGAACCGAACCAAAAATCGAATTTGAATTCGGTTCGGTTTTTGGGTTGACTCGAATAACCCGAATTACACAATTTATTTTAAGAAAAGATAATTATATAGATATTTAGAAAAAAAACTTATTTCAAGCATAAAATGTGTTTTTTATATCAGGATAAAATTTTAATAGTCTTTTTATATATATAAATATATAAAAAAATATATATTTATATAAATTCGGTTTTCGGTTCAGATTGTCAAACCTATATTCAACTCGAAAATCGAATTTGTAGTTCGGTTCGGTTCGATTTTGACAAATTCGGTTCGGTTATTAACTCGGTTCGGTTTCGATTTTCGATTTATTCGGTTATTTCAGTTCTTTTGCTCACCCCTAGTAAACTTTTCCTATCTTTGTATTTAGTATACTTTCAATGATTGAGGCCCTAAGTAAATATTTGGCACAGGGCCTCCAAATCCATGGAACAACCATGCTTACATGCCTCTGAAAAATTTAGTATAAACGAGTAAACTTTTTAGCAAAACCCATTCAAAATGTAGGTATACTTCAAGGGTAAAATATATATTTGCTCCATGCATTTTTTTTAAGTTTATTATTTAATCTTGCAGTATTTTCTCCTTTATTTTGTTACAGTTTCTGATATCATTATGTTTTATAAATATTAGAAAAATATTTTAGTTATTAAGCGCTTTTAGATATAGAAACAAAGACAAACGAATGTCACTTAATATCTTGGCGAGATATGCCAAAATATATATTAAAAAAAATTAGATGAGGATGAAAACGTTAATAATTATCAAATCAAGTTGCATTAAATTGATTGAGAAGTGAAAGATACAAGTTGAAGGAAACGCATGTGCTTTTAAGGACCTACTTAGCCACTTAGGTTTAGTAAACAAGTGCATGTTCCATTACATCTTTTGTGCTTATCTATAACCTCTTATAGTCTATTTTTCCAAAGAAAACCATTGACAAAAGCTCTAATTTGAGCCGCAGACCCAACTCTGGAAACAGAGATACCCACATTAATAGCGGGTCGGATTCTAGAATTGAAGAGATCGGCAGATAAGAATATTTGGCCGTCAGTAATTGAAATTACATTAGTAGGAATATAAGCCGAAACATCTCCCGATTGGGTTTCAACTATTGGTAAAGCGGTCATACTTCAGCCAAAGTTAAATATAGACCCAAAATTTAGCATAGACCCAATAAACCAATTATAGCCACTTATTTTTTCATTAAAATAATAAAAACCTACTTTTCACCTTTTTTTAAAAAATTAAATATCTCACAAACCGTTAATCGTTATGCAAAACAAAACATACCATCGCGACGAGAATTAAATCATTTTTCTATAGAGGGGCACTTCTATATACTTTCGACGAAATTTTTTTCGAATTTTTTTTAGTTACGTCTGGAAAAAATCACATGTGATTTGTATCACAAATCACATGTGATTTTTTCAGACGTGACTGAAAAAAAATCGAAAAAAAGTTCTTCGAAAGTATATCGAAGTGGATGTCTACTGAAAGATAAAAAAATACTCGTCGCGATGGTGTATTTTTTGTCGTTTGATGATTTACCATTTGCAAGATATTTTATTTTTAAAAAAGAGATGAAAAGTGGGTTTTTATTATTTTGATGAAAAAATGAATGGCTAAGATTGGTTCATTAAGTCTATGTTAAATTTTGGGTCTATGTTGATCTCAACTCGAACCTAAAAATGCAATCTAAGACCTTTTGGCTCAATGTTATGTGAGCAGTGATCCAATAATCTAGAGATTGTGGATTAAGTTTCAGCAGTATTATATTTAGATCACTCATACAAAAAAATTATGCAATAATCATACACTATTGAAACTTTAAATGATTTTTATAATTAAAACAAATCTCAAAGTTGATTATTATCTCAAATATCAACCCATATTTTTAATACTAACAAGAAAAAACATTTTGGAGCTAAAGACATCTTTGAAAAAATCAATTTGGACAATAAGAGAGCACCTTTCAATACGGAACCTTGTGATCGAACTAAAATTTGGTCAACATTGAACCAGATCAATTTTTACATAAATATGCATAACCTTAAGAGTTCCTTTGTTTTAATTTTGGGTTTAAATGGAAAATAATGTTATACTCAGATTGGTTGATTGAATTTAAAATCTAACTACAAAACTTTTTAAAAATGGTTTAATCCTAAACTCAATTTTACGGAGTTAAATGTAAATTTTCATTTTCCACAACCTTGATAAATTTTTAAATTTAACAAATACCTCATATACTATAAATTTTTAGAAAGAATAACTTATTATTATTATTATTATTATTATTATTATTATTATTATTGTTATTTATATTTTTGCTTTTATTTTATTAAAAATTTATGATATTTAATTTTTTCAAATGAAACCGTCTTTATTATTTTGTTATGAAAGTAAATTATTATTATTATTATTATTATTATTATTATTATTATTATTATTATTTTATAAACATCACTTCATTAGAATAATAGGATTTACAACAAATTGGAGGGAAGCCGAGACACTATCTGGCCCCCACTCCTTTAGCAATAGCGAAACTGATTCTATTAAATATATGAATAGCAACGCGTGCCCCAATATCTTAAGCCACGGTGAACTTTTGTCCGCTACAGCAAAGTCACCGCATCATTCTCAAGCTCTCCAAAAGATGAGAATGAAAATGGGAGAAATCTGTATCCAATATCTGCGCACTTAGCCTCATACTTGACGCGTTTACGCTGTGCAGCCTCGAGCACGGCACGAACAGGCACAAAATCAACCATCCCGGTTTGCGTGAGTGGTGATGAACCTGTCAAATCCACACATACATCACGCCCACCATCCCACGAGTAAAGCAACACATCAGCTGGACGTAAGGATTTGTCACGTTCTCCACCAAGCCCGATGTCGACTTCTTATTATAAACATCATCCTAGATCGATAGCATATGTCGACAATGGTATCACACACCACGTTATGCCGATGTTTGATACCAACAATACCAGCACATGACACAGCATGGTCCCTATAAATATCCCCCATAAAGACCCTGGAGCAAGCTGAACACGGTTTCGTAACAGAAAATAAGGGAACACCTAACCGATAGCACTTAGCTTTATTATAAATTCATAGGATTTACAAAAAAATTAGAGGGGAGCCGAGATACTATTTGAGCTCCCGCTCCTTTAGCAATGAAAAAGCTATCTATTAAAAATATGAACAGCAACACGTACTCCAATGTCTTGAGTCACGAAGAACTTTCAGATCCGCTTCAGTAGGGTCACCGTATCCTTCTCTAATTCCCCAAGCGAAGTAAATGAAAAGGGTAGAAAAACATATCCGATGTCTCCACACTTAGCTTCGTACTTGACCCGTTTACGATGTGCTGCATCAATCACGGCATGACCACGCACAAAATCAACCATACCATTCTGCGTCAAAGGTGAGGACCCTATCAAATCCACACACACATCAATCTCTTTATCCCATGAATATAGTAACATATCCGCATGACCAATATCAACTTTTTTCCAACCGAAATCCCTGACCAGAAAAATATGTCGACTAGGGTATCGCGCACAACATTATGCCGATGCTTGATACTAATAATACCGGCACAAGATACAATGTCACACCCCGTCAGCAGCGGAAACACAGGAATGTGACGTAATGATCAATCACAACACAAGATACAAAATAAAGAAATCTAAAATGCATAAATGAAAGGTGTCATGATGACCATCAACCTCAATACAACCTTGAGTGATGTCCCAAATCAAGAACACAGCACATAGCCGTCAATTATTACAAACTTAAGCCCTCGCAGGGGTCCATAAAATCTTATCTCGATCCTCAAGAAAACCAAATCCAAAACGAACATCGAATGCAAGACTTTTAAACAAGATTCTACAGATTCCTAAAGTTCTGCTACATACACCATAACTCTAACGATCCATTAACTACACCTTAAAATGGTACTCGAAACTCAACAATATGTTTGGTGAGTACTCGTAGGTTTTGACTCAAAACCCAGTCGTTGTGCCAATATCTCATACGGTTGGACAATTGTGCTATATGACAGTGAATATATGCGAACAAACCCATGACTTAGCATCCCCGCTAATCATGTACCCAGACCTAGCATCCCCGCTAGTCTGATCACCAGCGCGTACCAACGCTCTTAGGGTCGCAACCCCGATGACATACCACACCTAATGCCTACCAGCTGGAGCTAATTAGGGTGAAGAACCACACAGAAAGATCACACAGAATAGCATACCAATGCATATCATTCACATAGCAGTCATAAGCACATAGATTGTCCCAAAAATGAAATCACATTTTGAACAGTTCAGAAGACAGTTCAAATCACATTTGAGTATCATTTTCCCCCAAAGGAAAAACAGTAAAAAGTGGGGCTACGAGAACTCACCTCAAGCAAACTGTCTCCACAGAAATCTCAATGTCACACAAGAAAATGCTACGACGTCCGCACACGACCTAGTCTAGTTAATGTCCTATTTTAAATCATTCATTTCCAAACAGTTTTTCCCGTTTTCGATGCATAAAGGTTAGATGCGTTGTATGATTATCTTAAACGTTTTAGTAATGTGATGGTTGACGACGTAACTCCAAATACCATATCAAATCCATAATTGAGTGCAATATACTTATACTTATACTATTTAGCAAATAGATAAGGAATATAAGTAAATATTTATAATATATAATCATAAATATATTTTGATAAGTTCATTCGGTACACTTAGTTACCATAAATACATTATTTATATTATACGAAATGAAACGATTATGTTTGTTAATCATTTTGGAAAAGTTTCGAGGAAAAATATATTTTTCGTCTTTTAGTCGGCTTATTAAAATAATAAAATAATAATATTTTGTTATAAAAATAAATTTTACATTTTTTAAGAACAATCTAAGTAAGACCTTTTTTAACAGAAATTTCGGCCTGAAACGTCATTTATATGACATTTCCAAGGTTATCAAACATTATTTTTTCACAATTTTCCAATATTTTCGACAAACTTTCCGAACCAATTTCTAAAAATCACATTTCACCACGTTTACCCAAAACTTTTTTCCAAACGCCTTCTATATAATTTCACAAGTACTTTTCACTTCCTAAAAGCTCGTCAAAACTCTCAAAATAACTAGTTAACGCTTATTGGGCTTTAAGGCCCAACAAATATCCATTAAACTTTTTATGTATCCAACATACGTTCTAAGCCCAAAACCAAGGCCCATTAGCATATATAAGCTCGTATCAATAAGAAATAAAGTAATCCAAACCACAATAAGCCATCAATATGCCACGGCTTAGGATTGCTTATTGGGCCGTGAGCCCATATGCTAAAAAATATGTATTCTAAGCTAAAAAATAAGCTAATAAGCTATGTATCGCATTTGGTTATCACCATAAGCTATAATATTAGTCCACAAAAATATGGCATACTAGGATAATAACCAAAAATACCCTTCTTATATTTTCTATGGATGTCGTGAGCTAATAAGCTCAAAATAAGCTTATTCGAAACCGACAAAAAAAAGCCAAATAAAGCTCTATACAAATTAAGCTACATAGAAAACATATGTTTTTCAACCATCACGACCACAATATCAAAACTAACAAAACCTTATGTTTCCCCTTTTTATTTTGAATCCCAAACGCACCCTAAACAACCTTTTGTAAACTTTTCGCTTTTGATTTTTAATGATCGGGCCGTACAACTAACATCTATGCATCACTAGCAACCCAAAAGTACAAGTTAAAAATAAATTTGAAAGACTTACAAAAATGGTCTTCAAAATAAATTTCGACGCGAACCGGACAACCTAAACGTTGTTTTAATGACTACCCGAACACTAGACTCAACCCAAAGTATCACCAATCTTCATGTTTTTGATCAAAATTTTGAAATAAAACTTGTAATGTGTGTGTTTTGAGTTCGGACAAACCAAAGAGAGAAAGAAAAGTTTGTGCGAAGTTTTAAATGAAATGTGATTTAGGGAATGCATCCAAATCAATAAGCCAATGGATGTACTAGTAAAAGATCAAGCCCCTAAAAAGAAGCCATTTTTTCTCCCAAGGGTCTAGAACCCGCGGTTAAGGAATCCTAGGAGGGTTTGGGTCTTTGTTTTTGTGTCGTGATCACTTAGAAGCTCGTAAAACTTGCTCGTAAAATATTCCCCAAAGTTATCTAGCATTTTTATTCACTTTAAAAATGTTTTTCCAATAACATAGAGCATTTAATTAACATATTTTCATATTAGACCTCCCAAAAACTCATTTGGACATTAACGGATGTGTCGGGACTCGTTTTTCGGCATTTCTCAGAAATTCACGACAACGAGGTAAACCACCCGGAACTTATATAGCATAATAGTGTTCTCCAATTAGGCTTATTATACGCAATAAACCATAGAACGCTTCATATCTCATAAATTCTCCACCGTCTACACGATACAGTATTCTAACTAACAGACAAACGTCAAATAGTCGTAGAACTAAATTAGAACATTCAAATTATGAAAAGGGCAGGGGTTTACCTACAACATAGGTCACCATAAATATCCCCTTACAATAATATTGGAGCAAGCAGTAGCACGCTTCGCAATAGAAAATAGGGGACACCTAATCGAATACATAATCACACAACGGTCAGTCTTACAGTTCATAGTCTTCCACAGCCTAGAAATCAAAACACCCTAAGCCAATCAAAATTGTGATCATCTATTTGAGAATGCCACAAAGCGATCTGTCAAGAAGATAAGGAAAAATTAGATTTTGCAGTTTGAGTAACACGTACGAAATATATATCTGCCAGTTTCTTCATGAGTTTGAGGGCAGCGATCTCACTTGCATTACTTAAAAGGCCGGTCTTTATTTTCGTATTAAACGCACACAAGGCATCATCGAATGCAGGACCAGAAGCTACAATACCTAATTAGAAACCAAACTAGTCTGTAAAAGCTTAGCAGACTGCAATCTAGATTCAGGAAAAGAAAATGCATATTCAAAACATCACAATGTACAATAGAGCGCCTACCTCCTAAAATGATGCAAAGGGTAAGGTGGCAAGTCTCTATTGCCAATCAAAAGAATGTCGGGTCATCTCAAACACTTGTGGAGAACAGGTGCATAGCAAAATATAGTTTGGATATACCCGCACAGGTACGAAAAAGCAACAACTCACACTAAGGATCATTAATCTTAGAAATTGTTTCCATCAACAATATGGTTTTGGCCACTCTCTTCATCACAAGCTCACTGCTGAAATTAGAATCCACACTAGCAGGCCCACCAAGTAATTTAGCACCTTGCAAGGGCAGAGCAATATTAGGCGGGAAAACACCCGCAACCCTGCTTCTAGGGTCTTCCTTTGGCCAAAAAACCTTAGTTTTATTGACGTTGAGATGCAAGCCACAACGATGTCCATCCTCCATAATTAACTCTAAAACCTTCCCCACAACCAAAGTATCTCCAATAATAGTGCCATCATCCATACCAATCCTGTAGAGAAAGGCTAAAGGAGTCATAAATCTTACATATCAAAGGATGTAACACTAAAGAAAAAAGTAGAGGGACGTGACCATAAGGTGTGTTCCCCGTAGTACAATCTAGCTGGGGTGAAGGAACAAATTCAACCCAAGGGAAGGAAACAGCAATACAACAAAAAACAACTTCCCTGAACATAAACCTCTTGATTCTACCAAGTTTGACAGATTTTAATAAATCGACCAACAACATCGAAAGACTAACGTCATCCTCACGACCCTCAATCGAACGATTTACGGCGTGAAGTATAGCCTCTCCTCCTCCCGACACCCCAATACCAAACTGTAGATCAAGTTATTATTATTGTTGTTATTATTATTGAATTATATTTATCGTAGTTCTAAACAATCGGTATACGTACGGGTAAGTACAAGTTATTAAAATGTGTGAACAGATACACAAGACATATACTTTAGTTTTTTTTAATGAAATTGCCTTTATTATTTGTTAAAGAATTAAAATTAAACATTTTTTTTATTTGTATTAAATCTTTGAGTTTTGTACGAATGAGTATTATAAACAATATAATACTGAACTTGATGCTGAAAATGACTTATCTTCTTTTAGACTATATGTGGAAATGAATAAAGTCTTCACTGAATTCAAACCATTTGACAAAGATTTTGTATCGGCTGAAAGGGTTGTATAGATTGATATTGTAGGTGTTCCTCGATGTGCATGGACTAGTAATGCGTTCAAAAAGATAGACACTCTATGGCGAGGGGAAGTTTATTTGTGGATTTAGATAAGGTAGAATATTTGGCACATGGTAAAGTTTGGATTCTTACTAAACTTATGAGTAAAGTATAAGAGGGCATTCGCGTAAACATGAACGGGAAGTATTATGATGTTTTGATTAAGGAATTTGCATGTTGGGCACCTAATTTGAAACTAGATGGTGATTGTGAATCAAATGAGTCCTCTGAGTAAGATTGTTTAGATGGACAAACATCAGACACTTCATTAGACCTTAAAGTTTTCAAGGAATATAGTACAGAGCAACCGGTGCCCAAATTAGTTCTAGAACAAAGTGAATCTGATCCCTTTAATTTTATGAGACTTATAGAGAATCATGGTACCAATTTGGTAAAGAAGGATAAAGTAATTATGATTAATTGTGACACAGATAAAGTGATGGAGAAACCGGTTCTTACAGAGAATAAGGCTACTGAGTTCAATAAGGACCAAGCTAATCAATGTCAAGAAGGGAGTAGTAACGAGCAGAGGATAGATAACAACAATATGGGCAATGAGAATATACATAAAAACATAACGTATATAAAGGAGGCTATGTCTAACAACACTGTCAATGACGGAACGGAAGCAACTGAAAGTTCTTGGCCACTTGGATACACAAAGTATGCAAGCAATATTAAGAGAAATAAAAAAGCTCAGAGGGTACTAATTTTAATAGTACAAGGGGAACAATGGAGTCTACATGCTCAAAGAGATTTATGTTTTCTAAATTTGATTTTGTACGGGTGTCAGAACTTGGTAATATCATCGGGTTAGAAATGCCATCATCATTCAATGAAGTTAACCGTTTATTACATCGGACGAGTGATATAATTTGAGCCGATGAATATTCTTTCTTTGAATATTTGTGGGACCGGGGGCAGAGATCCTAACGAAAAAGGGAAGATTTGAACGATTCTTAATAAATTTACGGTTAATTTTGTCGAGCTTTAGGAAACATTTATGACGACGGATAACTTGCTCTCTTTACGGTCTATTTGGGGTAATTCTTAATTTGATTATGCTTTTGTTCCTTAGAGCAGTCACTCAGGGGGGGGGAGGATTGTTTCGATTTGGAATCTGTACATTGTTGTCAAGCATAAAATTATATCAAATCCAAATGTTCTTATTGTTATGGGGAGATGGCTTGATGTTAAGCTCGATATTTACATAGTCAACGTGTATGCTCCACAAGATGAAGAAGGGAAACAAAATCTTTGGCATTATATCATTGAGTTTATGTCAAATAATCCGAGGCATTACATCATCTTTGGAGATTTTAACTCTGTTCGAAATAATTTTAGGAGGTTCGATTCTTTATTCTCTAATATTAACATTTTTTACTTTAATGATTTTATTGGTAACAAAAATTTGGTAGACGTTCCTGTGGGAGGGTACAATTTACTCGTGTTGACAGTTCTTGTACTAAAGGAAGTAGACTTGATAGATTTTTTATTGCGGATTCAACGTGGAATCACCTTGGTTTGTTGACGGTCGTGGCTTTATTTCAAACTATATTTGATCATTACCCTATTCTCTTCCGCCGATTCACGGCTGATTGTGGTCCTATCTCATTTAAGATCTATCATTCTTTATTTCAAAGAGAAGGTTTTGATAATGTTGTTTTTGAATTCTGGTCCAACGGCTGTTACAGAAGATTATCTTCAGCACTGATCAATTTTAATATAAATTGAAAGGGTTAAAAGGTGCGATTAAGGTGGGGTTAATGGGAGAAGGTCTAGGATGGAGGTTATCAACTCTCTTAGTGCGGAGTTGAGGAACTTGAATTTGAACATAGACGTGGGACAAGGTTGCATCATAAGGGAGAACAATGAATGGAACTTGTCAATGAAATTCATAAATTGGAATGTGAACAAAAGGACGATCTTATTTAAAAATCCTACATTAAGTGGTGTCTAGATGGGGATGAGAACTCAAAATTCTTTCATGGTACTCTCAACAAGAAAAGGAAACAATTATTGGTTCGAGATATTAAATCGAGTGGACTGTGGTTGGAGGACCCGATGGTAGTAAAGCATACATTCTTCAATCATTTCTCATAAAAATTCGTTAAAGTTACTTCTATACCTTATTTTGCTCGAACGAATCGGTTTAGGCTGGTTTCGCAACACCAGCTCGAAATATTGGAATCTGAAGTGTCATTGGAAGAAATTAAAGATGTTCTTTAGGACCGTGGCAGTGATAAATCGCCAGGTCCGGATGGGTTCACGTTTGGTTTTATCAAAAGGTATTGAAATCTGATAAAGAACGACATTTTCGCGGCGTTTATTGATTTTTTTTAATAAAGGTGATATTCCCATTGAATGCAATGCCTCTTTTATTACGTTAATCCCTAAAACTGAATCTCCTCTTATGGTAAACGATTTTAGAACTATTAGTCTGATCGGCATTTTGTATAAGATCATAGAAATCATAGCTTGTCTCATTGCTTTGATTATTGATGACATTGTCGATCTGGTGCAATCGGCCTTTATTAAGAATCGACAGATCTTAGACGGTCCTATGATTTTGAATGAGGTGGTTCACACTCTTAAAAGGAAGAAAAAAAGCGATGATTTTCAGAGTGGACATTGTGAAGGATTATGATAGTCTTAGTTGAGATTATCTTATCTTAGTAATCAAGTTTATGGGGTTTGGTAATAAATGTGTGAGGTTGATCAAAGCATGTCTTAAATCTGCTAGATCTTCTGTTCTTATTAATGGAAGTCCTTTAATTTAATTTCAGTTAGAACATGGACTTTGTCAAGGAGACCCTTTTGCTCCTTTTCTATTCATTTTAGCTATGGAAGGCTTCCATATTTCTATGGAAGATGCGATAGAGGCTTAAAAATTCTTTGGTACTAATATTGGTGATATATGTCTTTCGCATCTCATTTATGCGGATGATGTTATTGTTTTGGGCAAATGGTTTCATTCTAATCTGGTAAACATTCTCTTTTTTGAAAATCTGAATATTATTAAGGAACAAGAACAAGGCTCCAAGAAGGAGCTACAACAAGAACTATACAAGAAGATTACAAAGACTGAAGAAAACCAAGCGAGGCCAACTGGGAGAGAAAAAAACCAAAGAAAAACACGATAAACTAACCATTGTCTAACAGGGAAGAAGGACTAAAAATCCATCTGCTCCAATCCAATGATAAATTTTTGCATCTCGCTGCAATCTTAAGTTTTGATATATGTTGAATAAAGGGGAAAATATCTTCACCTTTAACTTTTGACAAAAAGGAAACAAGAGCATTTACCACCTTATTCCTTCAATTCCAAATTGCCCATAGAGCATAATAAAACACTCCATCAAGAATCTTAGAAAGAGATAGTTGTTAAGGATCCCAATTATAGCCAAAGAGATATTCGATATAGAAAAGGAAGGAAACAACATCGGGAGGTCAAGATTCCACCAAGCCTAGATTTTCCGCCAAATAAGCGAAACACAAGGACACAAAACGAGGCAGTGATCAACATATTCTTCCTCCACTTGACAGAATGGGCAAGAAGACGATGCAATATTAATCCCTCTCGAAACCAAGTTAAGTCTGGTAAGCAATCGAATAATGGACGCCCTCCACACACAAATATTTACTTTTCTCGAGATCCAAGAATTCCACAAATGCTGGTGCCCAATCAAGCTATTAGCAAGCAGCTTATTTTGAATAGAAGCTGATAAGCTGCTAACTTTGAAAATTCTAAAGGCATCCCCCCTCCAAACCTATTTATCACTGCCTTTCATGAAAGAAAGGTTACCAATAATTGAAATGAGGGAATCAAGATCATCCAATGCCCTACCTCTAGGAGGGATTCTCCAAGACCACATACCACTCTAATTACCATTTACCGAACCTCATCTATCACTAGTTTTACAATCTTGAAAAGAGTCAAGGGCGAAAAGTATAGGGAATCTATCCATAAGCCGCATTCCATCCGAACACCAGGCCTCCTTCCAAAAAGAAACATTGGAGCCATTCAAGATCTTTAAGGAAAAAGAATGCTTAAAGGATCCATCGATACTCTTAATTTTTGAGATGGACTTGATATAATCGCCCCAAACACCATGACCACAAGAAGAAGAAGAAGATGAAGAGGTAAGACCACCATCACTTCGATAGAAACAACTAACCACTTTTCTCCATAACGCATCTAAACATTCTTAATATTTTCAATTGCTTCTACTTAGCTTCGGTCTTGCAATTTTGTGTTATAAAATCCAAGCTTTACAATATTGGTGTTACGGAAGCAGAATTAAATCACTTTGAAGATACTGTGGGTTGTAAGGGGGAAAATTTGTCGTTTATGTACCTCGTCTCCCTATTGGTGCTAACATGTCCCATGTTAGGTAACCTATTATTGATAAATATACTAAAAGATTGTCTAAACTGAGAGTTAATTGTCTCTCTATTAGAGGTCGATCGATCTTTATTACAGTGGTACTTGGCTCGCTCCCTACTTACTATCTTTCTCTATATCGAATGCCTCGAACGGTTTGTAATAAACTGGAAGCTATGCTATCTAAATCCTTCTAGTAGCCAAAGATACAAATAGGAAAATACATTGGGTTAAATGGGATTTGGTTTTGGCTAGCAAAGATTGTGGAGGTTTTGGGTTTGGTAGTCTACATTCGCTTAACTTGGCTGTCTTATACAAATGGAGGTGGAGATTCCACAATTACCCTAATGTTTTGTGGACTAAAATTATAAAAAACCTGTATCCTTTTCTCGCAAAGCACAGGGTTGGGATTAGGTAAGGAAACAGGTAGGGCCTTGGCATAATATTATGCAAATTATGTTTGATCTTCATAATTGAGGTTTGGTTTCCAGCTCTTCTTTGAAAAGAAAGATTAGAGATGAAATGAGTACTTTACTTTGGCATGATGTCTGGATTAATGATACCCTATTAGTGCAACAATTTCCTCGTCTTTTCTTATTAGAATATTGCAAAAATGTTGTGGTTGGGGATCGTTGGAATGGCTTGAGATTCTCTTAGAATTGGAGACGTCCCTTACGTGGAGTTATTAAAGATGATCAATATCATAGGATTTGTGATATTGTCAAGCAGGTTACTATTGCCTAATCAAAAGATTCTTGGGGATGGTCTTGTGATACAATGGATTCGTTTTCGGTTAACAGGTTACGTAAACACCTTGATTGTTTGTCATTACCTAGTCATTATGTGGCGACTAAGTGGAATAAGATAGTTTCTCAAAAGGTTAATATTCATGTTTGGAGGCTGATTAAGGATTGTTTGCCTACACGTTTTAACTTATGGTTTCATGGTATCGACAGTGTCTCTCCCATATGCCCAATGTGCAGTAATGATTTGGAATTTATCTATCATACAATGTCTGAATGCATTATCGCGATTAAGGTTTTGAATTCAGTTGTTAAGTGGCTAGACCTGAATCTCCCTTTTCAGCTTCCTCCTATTGAGTTCTAAGACTTTGTTAATAGCCAGGGTAACTTGCATAAGACTAAGGATATTCTTTTCACTATCATTTATACGTCTTGGTGGGAGCTTTGGAAAATTTAAAATGAATCTATATTTTGGCCCGGGAAGAAAAGGGATGTTGGTATTGTGAACTCTATTATTCATTTTTCATATCTTTGATATCGGAATAGGAATAAGAAAGCGAGTATGTGTTGGGATGACTCGCTTAAAATCCGCTTTTGTTTATATAATCAATATGGGGGAGCCTATCATGTGCAGGTTGTGTTATCTGTAATTGGCAAGAGTTTTTTCATCATTTTTGTAGTCATCACAGTTAAAGCCTCGGAAGGAATCTAAATTGTGTAGCTTTGTTTATTTCTAGATTTGTATCTATACTCTTTGGCTTTTAGTGCCTTACTAATAACTACTTTTTAATATAGTTTTGTCGTTATAAAAATAGATTTGATTTATGTTAAAACAATGTGCATGTACAGAACTCCACGGCTAGTACATATATGAGAGAATATACAACTGTTATGATTAACGAGGTGGGTTACCCGCGCTCCGCCACGGGGCACGAGAGACTAACGTTGCAATTGACCGATAACCCCAATGGCTATTTTTGTAAATTGCTAAAACAAATTAAGTTAACAGTCGTTACTTAACGTTCGTTAAGTAACGACCGACCCCAAAGACTATTTTCGTAAATTGTTAAAAAGAATAAACTAACGGTCGTTACTTAACAGCCGTTAGTGGGGGAGGGGGTATTTTGTAAAAAAAAGTGAGGGTGGTTTTCGTAATTTGACACATAGTGCGAGGGGCTATTTCGTAAATACCCGAAGGGCTATTTCGTAAATACCGGGGGTTGCGAGCGGATTTCCGGGTCAGGCGGGCGGTTTCCGGGTCGGGTAAACAGGGCGGGTTGTGTGAGGGTGATTTCCAGATCGGGCGGGTGGGTTCCGAGTTGAGTAAACCCGGCGGGTTGCCGGCCGGTTTTCCTGATAATTGTATAGTTTTATAATGTATTAGTTAATCGAAACATGTTTTATGCACTTTCTAGTTCATCATCTACACTTTTGTATCTGCCACATACCACAATCATATCATATCAGTATGCATATTTTTAGGTTTTTTAATTTTTAGGTTACAAATTTTAGACGCATAGATCATTTCCCTTGTAAAAAGAAAAACACTTTTATATGTGAATCGCATCGTGTTTGGAATTGCAAATGCGAAAGAACTATTTTTTTAACCCGTATATACACACAGACACATACAAAAAGAAGGATGGAGCACATGTGTATTTTGCATTGCATCATACTAGGAGTAAAAAAATTGCAAAATCGACAATATTGAGTATTCAATTAAGATTGATTTTAAGGAAACATTCATTTAACGCATTATAAATGTTGCACTTGAAACCAAATTCCAACCCAATGTTGTCAAGACAGACGCCTTACTAATGTTCATTTTTGCTTTTTCAAATATCAAAAGTGTGAATACTATTGGAAAATTTAGTGCACTTGAGCGCTTAATTCATACCGGGTGATAGGACTGGAGGTACGGAGTGTACTTCCATAGGTCACTGAACATCCTGACTCTGATAGTGGTAAAAGGGAATTTAAGTCGCTGATGAAGTTCAGTGAGTTCACTCTTAGTGAGTGCAACTCTGAACTGAATGATATTCATCAGTCTGATGGCTTCAGCTTTGTACTCTCTGAGTAGTAAGATGAAGGACACCATCATGGAGTAATCTATCAAAGGACTCATCCTCAGTGGGTTAACTCATCAGTGGGTCTTTTTAGTTTGAACCTTCAGCGTGTATGCTCTTCAGTGAGCTAGCTGATAAGTGCTCAGGACACTAAAGGAATGACTTAGCTGGAATGAATTCAACTAACTTGTAATGGCTTTAACCTATTCAAGTGGCTATTATAACTACATTAATGACCACATTTAATTGGTCATGTGACCAAAAATCCCTACTATTATTGAGTCTATGATATCTACTATAAATAGAGATCATAACATCTGCATGAGAGATACACAGAAAACATAAACACTTGGATGCGCAAGGGTTATTGATTTGTGCCTAAATCATTAACAAACATTTGGTCTTATCCCAAGTAGATATTCGTGATATCCAGACATTAGGTTCAAATAGTTTACTTTGAAAAGTGATAACACGATTCTAAGTGATACCCGGTAACCATTTATTGGTAATACTATGCATTGATTTTCTTCACCCTGTTATGGGCTTACAACCACTAACAATCAAAGTAAACTATTTAGTGATAATCAGTGGTTGTTGCTGCTATGAAAAACATGGCTTCAAACTTTGCCAAACTTGACAAGTTTGAATGGGTGGACTTTAGGAGATGGCAAAAGAAGATGCACTTCTTGCTTTCTAGCATGAGTGTGGTGTATGTGCTAACTACTCCTATTCTTGAGGATGGTGAGAATGCAACCATGAAACATATCAGGAGGAGGAACAAGTGGGAGAATGACGACTATGTTTACAGAGGTTTAATCCTCAATGGTATGTCTAATCCCTTATTTTATATTTATCAGAATGTTGAATCTTCCAAAGAACTATGGGATTCCTTGGAGGCCAAATATATAGCTCAGGATGCATCAAGTAAGAAGTTGCTTGTAAGTAACTTCACAAATTACAAAATGATTGATTCAAGACCAGTTATTGGAATAATACAATGAACTTCTTGGTATACTTGGGAGATTTACACAACATAAAATGAACATGGATGAGGCTATTCAAGTCTCTTGTATCATTGATAAACTTCCCCTTTTTAGAAAGATTTCAAGCATACCTTGAAACATAAAAAGGATGAGTTAAATCTTGTTGAGTTGGGCAGTCATCTACGCATTGAGGAGTCCCTCGGGGTGTAGGATAGTAACAAGCCAAAAGGAAACAATGTTACTGGTCCTTTAGTTGTCAATATCGTGGAGCATAACAACTCCATCAGGTACAATGACAATAAGGGTAAATGTAAACATCAGGACACCAAAGATGATCCTAACAAGAAGTCTAAAGTGACTTGTTGGAAGTGTCGGAAACCTGAACACTTGGAAAAGTATTACAAAGGTGGAAAAGTTGGCAACAAAGCCAATGGTTCAGGAACAAATGGTTCATCCAACTCACTGAAAGGTCAGAATATGCTTAATAAATCTCTTCAGGTTTATTATGTTACATATGTATCTGAATTATGTTTTGTGTAGGATGATGATGTTGCGTGGTGGGTTAACTCAGGAGCAACAGTTCATGTGTGTAAAGATAGATGTTGGTTCAAGACTTATGAGTCGCTGAATGATAGATCTATTCTTCACACGGGAAATGAGTCAACAGCCCTGGTGCATGGACGTGGTTGTGTAGATGTTAGTTTTAATTCTGGAAAGAATGTTTCCTTGTTTAATGTTTTGCATGATCCTAATATAAGGAAGAATTGGGTTTCAAGTAGTATTCTGAATCATTGTGGTTATAAACAAGTGATTGAATCTAATAAATTTGTTTTATCCAAACATGGTGTGTTTATTGGTTTTGGTTATTTGAGTAATCAAATGTTTAGGCTTAACGTTATTAATGATAATATTTGTTCAGCCTTTATGTCAACCTCTAAACTGAATGATTTAATCCTATGGCATGCTAGACTAGGCAATGTCCACTTTAAGAGGATACAAGATATGTCTAAGGATGGGTTAATCCAAGCTTTTGTCATGAATACTGGAAATGTAAGACTTGCATGCTGAACAAAATTACTAAGAAACCATTTCAAAATGTAAAACGTAAAACTGAAGTTTTGGAGCTGATCCACAGTGATTTGTGTGATTTTCATGCTTCTCTCTCATTAGGGAATAAGAAATACTTTGTGACATTTATTGATGATGCTTCTAGGTTTTGGTATGTTTATTTGTTACATTTAAAAGATGAGGCAATAGATAAATTCAAAGTATTTAAAACTAAAGTTAAATTACAACAAGGAGCCCTGATAAAAAGATTTAGGACTGATAGGGGAGGTGAGTACATGGATACTTTGTATTTTCAGTCTGTTAGTATTATCCATGAAACGACTGCTCCCTATACTCTACAACAAAATGGTATCCCTGAAAGGAAAAACAGGGTACTGAAAGAAATGGTTAATTCCATGTTGTCCTATTCAGGGCTGAGTCAAGGGTTCTGGGGTAAAACTATGTTAACAGCTTGCTATTTATTAAATAGGTTTCCCAATAAAAGGAACAGGATAACCCCCTATGAACTCTAGACTAAAAGGAAACCAAACATGAACTACCAAAGGGGTCGGGGTTTTAGGGCAGTTGTTAGACTCCCTAATCCAAAGCTAAAAACTTTAGGTGAAACAGGCATTGAATGCATCTTTGTTGGATATGCTGAGCATTCCAAGGCTTTTAGGTTCTATGTTATTGAACCTAATGAATCCGTTTCAATTAACTCAATAAATGAATCAAGGGATGCTATCTGATGTGTTTCAAAAGCTTTAAATTTATAATGACTGAAAATATCAATTTTATTATAGGGAAACACATGGGTAAACGTATAACCCACGTATGCAGTATAATCTTTTTAGGTAAAACCAGGTCGTCCACATGAATTTGAGTAGTGTTCAAATAATCAAAAGTAAATTAGACTTTAACAATTTGGAAAGTAACTTTTTGTTTTACCAGTGATAATAAAGATGACTACTCGGATAGTTGAAAATAATTTATAAGTAATGGTGATGATTTAGACCTTAAAGATGGAGCCTTAACTTATAAAAAGGGTTTCTCATCAGAAAACGTTTTCACAAATTAACTTAATTAACTCAAGACTTATATTTAGTTAACTAGACTAAATGTGTCACTCAAAATAATCCAGTTACTAATATATCAAAGCTTATTTTGTTTATCAGTTTACGAAAGTGGATTTCTCAACACAAACGATAAAGACCATAGACAAATCTTTAAAACCATATAGATCATAACGGGTCTTTCGACCTATACCGATATGATTATATAATCTAAGTTGATAAGCAAAACCGACAAGATAAGATATAATAGGGTTGCAACATAAGCTTGAGATTAAAGAGATCACGATCATACCAAACACTTATTAATTATCATAACTTCACCGAGTAGTCATGAGAGATTTAGCCTCTCATGGCTAAGGAGTTCATGACATAACTTGATTCAATAATAAACTTCATTATTTCCCTAAACTAGTATGATGTTCTTCCTCGTTCTTGGTTGTTTGATCTTGAATCTTCAAAAGGTGTGGTGTTTATGCTTGGAGAATGATTGGAAAGGGTTTAGGACTTCATAAGGGAAATTATTGTGTGTGGGATTAGTGAAAGGATTGGATGAGAGATATATATGAAATGTGTAAGAATTTGGCACTATTTATAGGCTGATTTCAGGGTGGAAGTGCGGCGCACTTTATGAATTGTGCGACGCACTTGGTGTCTTAATGTACTAGTATTTAAGACTTCATTTATTTTTCGTAATCAGATAGGAAGTGCGGCGCACAAAATACTTTATGCGGTGTACTTAGGGAGTTAATGCATATTTTGACCAAGTCTTTAATTCCTTTGACTTCGAGGAGAAGTGCGGCGCACAATGGGCAAGTGTGGCGCACATTTGCACTTTTCAACTTGATTCTTCATCTTTTCTTGTATCTTGCTTTGCAAAGTGTATAAGTACTCGATCTTTGTTGTGTTTGACCTCAAGATGTCTTCAAGTGAACCTGCAAGCAATTCAAGCTATTAAGTATCGAAAGTTAACGAGAAATGATAAAATATGTACAAATAACGCCACCGAAAACATATATAATTTGGGCGTTATCAAATACCTCCACACTTAGCTATTACTTGCCCTCAAGCAATCAAAGCGAGAAAATAAGATCATTTATCTTGACGTGGGGAAAATTTGGATTTTACAAGTGTTTGCATATTGATTAACTTTTCTGTTAGATATTAGAAAAAGACTCGGTCACCTTGTGTATTTTATCGTTTATTATAGCTCGTAGTTAATAGTTAATCGTATGACATTTGGTATGGGGCCGGGTAATGAAACCCAACGTGTAAGCCCATACCAAGGCCTGTGGGCCGGTTTGTAAGATACTATAAAAGCCTCTTCCATGCCATGGAAGAGGTGGTTAGTCATTTCATTATACAAGTCACGTTTTCTCTCACTAGAAAATTATATCTTTTCTCTCTCTAAGTTTCGGCTAACCCATCTATCTTCCATTGTGTTATGATTTCTAATATCCTAAAATTGGTATCAGAGCTCATGGGATGATTAGATCATTTGTGTGTGCGTTTTAGTGCTTGGTTTAGATCAAAAGTTGAGTTTTAGGAGGTTTTAGCTCTTGTTCTTGAGTTTCTTGTGTTAAAATTCATGTTTTTGTAGTTGCTATAGCCTTCTAGTACTCATTTGTGCAAAAGAATCCAAGTCAAAACATTCAAAAGGGTGATTTTTAGGTGTAAAAGTTCGCAATTCATCGCAGCGGTTTGGTATTTTATCTTCATAGCGGATTACCTACTTTTCTTAGTAGCAGTTTCGTGCAGACAACGGTTTGACACCGTAGCGGTTTACAGGTTGTTGAAGATTAATTCTCATAGCAATTTGGGAAACAAACCTCTGCCCATTTATTTTCTAGGTAGCGGTTTGGCAGTTGGTCTTCATAGCGGTTTACCAATCATAGCGGTTTGACAATAGCGGTTTGGTTCCTATTCCAACGGTTTGAGACACTGATTTGGACTATTGGACTACTTTGACATTTGAACTACCTTCAAACTTAAACCTTTACAAAGCAAAATAACAAAAACACTTAATTTCACATCACCACTTTTAATATACAATCACTAATCATTGTTCGATCAATTTAAATCATTTCACAATCAATTAAGATGGCTAATCTCTCGGAAGATATTCAATGTGTCAGTTCCGATACCCGACCACCTATGCTTGATAGGACTGACTTTGCATCATGGCAACAACGTATTCAACTGTACTATTGGGGTAAAGAGAATGGGGTGAACATCCTGAAGTCGATTGATGAAGGACCTTTTCAGATGGGAAGATTTCGGGAAACACTTTCTGAAGGGAATGAAGGTGCCTTACATCTTTTACCTGAAGATAAGGATAGGTATAATGCTGACATTCGGGCAACAAATATCCTACTTCAAGGGTTACCAAAAGACATCTACACTCTTATCAACCATTACACTGATGCAAAAGACATTTAGGATAATGTGAAGATGCTCCTGGAAGGTTCTAAATTAACAAAAGAAGATCGTGAATCACAGCTATACAATGACTTTGAACACTTCCATCAGAAAGGAGAAACGATTCATGAATACTATGTCAGGTTTACCAAGCTCATCAACGACATGCGAAACATTAAGATGACAATGCCCATGATGCAGCTGAATTCAAAGTTTATCAATAACATGTTGCCTGAATGGGGTTGATTCGTAACAGCAGTGAAACTGAACAGAGGCTTAAAGGAATCAAACTATGATCAGCTGTATGCGTATTTGAAGCAACACGAGACACATGCCAATGAGAACAAAATGATGTTGGAACGATTCACTCAACACACAGTTGATCCTCTCGCCTTAATGTCTAATGTTTCACCCCAGTAGTACTCCTCACAATCATCTACCACTCCACCATCCACACATGTTCCACCAGTTACCTATCAACCACACTTTGCTGATAACACCCAACTTGATTTAGGACTCTCACTAACAGACAATTTGATTGAGAACTTAACCAACACACTTTCCCTACTCACCCAATCATAAAAAACATACCTTCCTCAAACTAACAATCAACTCAGAACTTCATCAAATACCAGGAACCAAGCCACAGTTCAAGATGACACGGTTGTTGTTTAGAATGCTCAGGGTCGACAGAACAAAGGTCAGGGGAAC